>CM073770.1:128299169-128501746 GCA_037158775.1 Hetaerina titia | reverse complement strand
CTCCAGAAAGGTGGTTGGACCACCGAAAATTCGAGAACCAGTGAGTCTCTCTTTTGTGTGTTTTGGTTTCTGTGTTTGTTATGACTATTAGTGAATTTACATTATTGTACACGTTCGTGGGTTTTCCAAGAAAGTGACTATATATATATATATATATATATATATATATATATATATATATATATATATATATATAGATGATGCGGAAGTACTCACGAGAGCAATATAACTTTTGGACGGCACAATAGAACACAGAATAAAACAGATAACACGTAAAAGGACACTCACACTGTAGATGATTTAAGCTTTCGGCCTACTCCGAGGCCTTCTTCAGGTCAGACTGAGAGGTTTTGAGGGAAGAGAGCCTGGGGAAGCAAGAAGGGGGGCGGAAGGTTTAGGGACAGTTGGGAAAGAAATTAAATATGGCGGTTAAGGGTGGGAATTTTAAAGGATCGGAAATGTAGGATGTATGCGGATTCGCGAGTTCTCACCTCTATGTTGGTGGCTGAATCGGGTAGGGATTCTAGAACTGTTGAGGAAAAGCATTCGTCAAATGATAGGTTGTGTGAACTTGCGTGTAAAGGGATAGGAAGAGAAGAGAGTGAAGCAGAATTACATGAGTAACGGTGATTGTTCATTCGGCTGGATAATGGGGTAATGCATTCGCCTATGTAGAATGAGGTGCATTGTTTGCTCGACAAGAGATAGATAATATTTAATCCCACGCTAATTGCCTCTCAAAAAATATATTTATATATATATATATATATATATATATATATATAAATTCACTGATAGTCATAACAAACACAGAAACCAAAACACACAAAAGAGGGACTCACTGGTTCTCGAATTTTCGGTGGTCCAACCACCTTTCTGAAGAGGAATTAGGAACAGAACTCGGAACAGAACAGTTCAGTGAATTTACATTACACGTTTGTGGGTTTTCCAAAAAAGTATATATATATATATATATATATATATATATATATATATATATATATAACTTTTGGACAGCACAATAGAACACAGAATAAAACAGATAACACGTAAAAGGACACTCACACTGTAGATGATTTAAGCTTTCGGCCTACTCCGAGGCCTTCTTCAGGTCAGACTGAGAGGTTTTGAGGGAAGAGAGCCTGGGGAAGCAAGAAGGGGGGCGGAAGGTTTAGGGACTGTTGGGAAAGAAATTAAACGCGCATATATATATATATATATATATATATATGTGCGTATGCATACACATACGTGTTTATAATGTGTGTATGTTTATTTATTTATATATTTGTCACACGGATATAAGTAAAAAGGATGCAAAAACTCACAATGGGACAACACAAGGTTAATGGGAATGGCAGAAGGGTGCGGATTCGAAACTGAAAAAGTCTCCTTGCCAGGAAGATGAACCTACCTACGATGACGACTAGCCGGGCGATGCTTTCCCTATCAAGCTTTCGAGGAAACTTAATCATCCTTTCAATCCGCTTGGGGCATTAATCCTTTTGCTTGCTAGCCCATGCATCCAGGTGGGTGGGAAGAAACGGCTCCCGAGTGCCATCATTTGACCTAAGAAACTGTGCACTTGGATTCAAATATGGATCCCCCCGAGGATTTCAGAGGTGATCACGTTACCCTGAAAGCTTAACCGGTAAAGCATCGGCCGGCTGGCGGTAGGTCCGTGGTTCATGTTCCTAGCAAAGAGAGTTTTATTCCCTTGGAATCCGCATCGTTCCACCTTCTACACCAACATTATCTTTGTCCTGGCTCAGAAAAGACAGCCATGGAGGTCAACCTATGACGAATTTGAGATGTCCCACCAGTTCAGAAAAATAGATGCCCACATTTCGAACGAAATTTAACTCCTCCATCATGTACTAGACACCCTTAAAACGTTTGCGGAGTTAGCCTGTGAAATATCGGAAGGGAAATATTCATGTATGACCTGGGGAAAATCACGAGAATACTTCATACAGGTATACGCAAATAAACTTTTATTTTGGCCCATTGACCGAAGGTATGATCGACCACTTTCATTGGTGAAATGTTTCATTTTCTGAGGATTTTTACAGTTCCAGACGCGATTTGGTGTGAATTAGTATTTGTGCAATAAGACGACCTTTGCGCTCATTTTGCGTTGTACAAAGATCGAACGCAGTGCGTCGGACTTTACGAAGATCGAACATGAGCTGGAAATAAACTTGTCTACTAGTGGAAAATTACACTTGTAACTGGTTTGTTCTCCATATTCTCCTTGATACGGTATCAATTATCCACCCAAGGCTAGCTTCCCAATATAAAATCGTATAATAATCATCCATGGGTATCACTGCGATGGGTACTATCAGCTGAGTAAAACATGCCTGATTATTACTGAAATTTTATTTTTCGGGCATCAAATCTTTCAGGACGTCGAGTAAGGATGTTAAGAAAAGACTCGTTAAAACTTTGACATGGATCGTGGAAACTTTTATGTACAGCGTGGAAACATGATAATTGCAGCAGAATGACATCTTTGTCATCCTGCTTCCTCAAACATTGGAGACTTTTAAAATGTTGGACCTTCAGAAGAATGGAAAAGGCGAGGAGGACTGAAAGGAAAACAAACGTGGTAGGGCTAAAATTGGTGACAGGAGAGGAGAGGGAATTATTGGGAGAAATCCAGGAAGATAGGAAAGATGGATCCAGAGCATTTTGATTGGCTATGGGATGTTGAAGACTGTGATAGAAAGGAAAGGAAGTTAGGAAAGGGGCGTAGAACAGAATAGGGATGTTGGATGGAATTAAAGGGGACCTAATGCAGGTGTCGGTGCCCTGTTGTGCTTTGTCGGAAGAAGTTGGATAATTCATGTATTTGTCTATGCAAAACCTACCTTAAGCCAGAGAACACCATTAATATTAATAATTAGTAGTCTGGAGAAAATAAGTTGGGCAGAGACTAACGCCTAGGATTTAAATGTAATGGGCACGGAGAGAAAGTTGGTGAAGGAAATCCGAAAACTGCTGGTGAAGAAACTGGTGTATTGAAGGTAGTAGAAGATGAGAGAATGTTGAGATGAGCGAGATATAAAGGAAGGAATGAAATAGATTTTCTTAGAAAACGTAAAGGTAGGCTTAAGATATGAATAAATTACAATCACAGTAAAAGAGGGCATATGAAGAGGAAGTTTTCGCGATTCTTGGAAGTAAATAGTCTTTAAGAAAACCGTGCGAAATCCACATTTAAATAGGATGCTATGAATGATTTAATTGGCATTCTAACCGAATTTTCTTCAAAGATATATATATACATATATATTTATTTATATATAATTAAATATATCTATAGAGGGTTCGTCCGGAAAATAAGTTTATGATGCTCATTGTCGTTTTTGACAAAAGGGGAGTCGTCCACTACGAATTTGTACCTGAACGACAAACTGTAAATGTTGCATTTTACGTCCAAGTGCTCGACAGGCTTCGAAAACGAGTCGCCCGCGTCCGGCCAGCGATCAAAAACATCTGGCGGCTGCATCACGACAATGCGCCGTCTCACACCGCGCTTGTCGTGTCGGACTTCTTGGCCAAGCACGGCGTGGCAACGCTGCCGCACCCGCCCTACAGCCCGGACTTGGCACCACCGGACTTCTTTCTGTTCCCGAAGATAAAGAGGAGTTTGAAAGGAACGCGATACGGGACTTTGGACGCCGTCAAAGAGGCCGTTACGACGTGTCTTCGAGAGGCTCCCGATGATGCTTTCGCGGGAGCGTTCCAGGAATGGGAACGCCGCTGGAAAAAGTGTATCGACTCACATGGGTCCTTTTTTGAGGAATATTAGCTTAAGATATGTAAAAGTGTAATAAATTTTTTTTTCTGATCTCAGTACACTTATTTTCCGGACGAACCCTGTATACATCCGCTTGCCTTTTCCTCCCTTCTCTCCTGCCCGACCCCCCTTAGCTCTCCGTCCGCACATCACCCTCCCCTGCCGTGAATGGCATCTTTTGTCTCCACCCCTGCCTTCTTGCGGCGTAAGGATCCGCCCACGCATCACGCAACTGCCCTCCTCTAGAGATTGTACGCCTACTCTTTCGGGGTACTCTATTCCACTCCACCCCTTATGCATTCGCCCCCAGTGACGAAACGAGACGCTGGGTTGATTCCCGGATCCATGGCAACTATCCTCCCATTTGCCATCGGACAGGGTTTCCGTGAGACGCATTTTCTTTCGCTTATTTCAGCTTCCTTGCATCTGCTATGGTAATGCTTCAAAACTGCCCAGAGGTTTTATTTAGCCGTATTGAAATTCCTACCAGAGATTTGGATATTCTTCTTCCTGAAAAAACCAGAGATTGGGTTATTCTCAGATGGCCACGAGTGATTTTATAGAAAAACTCGGAAACGTGAGTAAAAACGAGAAACGCAAAAAACCTTTGTTCTAACCTAAACCTTTTTTTAGGTGACAATGAGGAATTTGAAGGGAATAATGAACTGTCCAATAGAATGACATAAATAATTTCTTTTCCCTTGCATGATTCGACCGTGGAAAACTTTTTGACTGCAGGAAAAATAGTGAAAAAGTAAGACAGGGTATTCTACATGTACATCTATATCTACATAATACCCCGCAAGCCGCCGCAAGGGCGTGTGGCGGGGGGTGTTAGGTCACCAGCCAAAAAAGGAAAAAGAAATACCGCATTCAAAAACAACACACACATGCAAACCCCAATCCACAGCAGTGCACACATTCATCGTAACATCCCATCATTCGACGTGCATGAAAACACACATCTACCTCCACAAGCATGCAAGTACATGCGCTCAACTACAACAAATAATCTTACCCTAGGATGCAGCAAGAAACTTATCACGAACGTGCAAGCCAGTTTACAGCAAGTAGCCAGGCGAAACACCACCACCACAAGAACGTTCCACAAAAAACTCTCTCCCACCCAAGGTGAGGAATCTGGCCCAACGCCGCAGGCAGGAAAAGGGTTCCCCCAAGGAGAGGGACAAGGGATATTACTCTACCTTAGTATCGCCTGATTTGGAATATGCGGCAAATATCTGGGATCCATTGGAAAAAATGATATTTAAGAATTTGGAAAAGGTTAAGTGATTATCCATTAGATTTCTTGGTCACCGTTGCATCGGATCTTTCTTGGGGAAAACATGTACGCATTATTTGTGGAGGGACGCTAAAAAATACTGGCAATCGTCAAAAGTATAGTCGGAAGGTGTAGCGACTAAAAAGTGAAGGAAACGTGCTATTTATCGTTAGTAAGAACTCATATTGAGTAAGCGGCGAGCGTTTGGGATCCTATTCAAAAACATTAATTACAGAATTGAATAGGGTACAGAGAAAGGCCGCTAGGTTCGTGAAAAACTCGTAACAAAGGACACAGGACATCACACACATTCAGTACGGCATTTGGGGTGGAAACCTTTCGATATGCGAAGACTCAGGGCAAGATTAAACTTATTACAAAGATATAAATTGTGTGGACATTGGAAATATAATTCGGCCCAATATTTACATCCGCAAGGCCGACAATAGTCTCTAAATTTGAGAATTAGATTGTTGAACTGATATATTCAAGTATTCGTTTGTACAAACTGGATCAACACGCACGGAATTTTCAACCTCCAGAAAATAAAATGACATCGCCCACCAATAGTCGCCTTTGTTCTGAAGAAGTGAAATTAATGATCCCGGTTGGAGTTTTTCCATTTTATGAGACGGGCAATAACGAAATGGACCGATTGGAACAATTGTAGTGGTCCGTGAATTTCATCGTCCCTAGTCCTAAAGAGAGAACAAATGGAGATATGGAGTAGGCACGGGCAATGGAGCAATGCTTGGCTCGTATTCTCCTCTTTATCATCTCAATAATCCGTAAAGCCATTTTTTTCGGTAGGTGAATTTTCGCTGACGTACGCTCGTATTAAAGTGTTTTTGGCGTAAATAATGTTTCGTCATCTCATTGAAACAATCCCGTCTCAATCCGTTTCCAAAATTTTCATTGAAATTAATGGAAAGGAAAACAAATCAATTGTATTTGTGCTAAATATTCAAAATTTGATTTTATAATCCCTTCAAATCATCAATTTTATGAAGATTCACGTTTGTCAAGCTGCATGCTATTTCAATCTTCATCAATTTAGCTCATCTTAAATAGTTAGTTTGGACAATCTAGCGTTTATGGTGCGTTTTTGTTGGACGCAACCTATTCATTCTCATTAATATAAACCCTGCAACCCACCGTCAGGGTGTGTGGCAGGGGGTGACTACACACCAGAATAATTTTACCCGAACATGACCATTCCGCGGTCGAACAATGTTATCCCCCCTATCGTCATAACCCCTATTGTTCGTGGAAAAAATGACATCTTAAATCTATCTGTTCTACACTTAATCTCTCTTATTTTATTTCAATGGTCTCTCCTTCCGTAGTGCAATGGGGGTAATAATGCATTTCCAACATCACTGCTAAAGAGACATCCTTCCAATTAATATGCAATAAGAGCTTCAATCTGTAATATAACTTTCCCTCTGTTGAGTGATTCCCAGCCTTGCTGCTCTAATATTTTGTACACGCTACTAAGTTTATCATAAGAACGCTTTACAAATCCAGCTCCTCAACTCTGCACGCGATCAATTTCGGCAATCGATCCAACCTCGTGAAAATAGACGATTCATTTTTTTGTCTATTCCAACGAAACACAACGTGACATCCGGCACTTCAATTCCGCATAATTCCTCCCTTCACTCCATCCTACATGCCTATCCTATTCCCATCTCGCTTACCTAACGTTTTCCCTTCAATCACAGGCTTCAACATCACATCGCCGGTTCAGAATGCTCGGAATCCTCCTTTCCTGCCTGCCTTGGTTTTCTCCCAACAATCCCCTCTTCTCCACTTTCACCGTGCCTGGCACTTCCTCTCTAGTACACTTCACCATAGGCGTTAATGTTTTGCGGAACGTCGAATGGAAATATCTACATCATATATTATTCCCCTTCGCTTCCTCTGGACTGAAATGGAATGTAAAATGCATATTCCTCAGCATTTTTGCGTTATGTGATATCCCATCCTCTTGCTAATAAAGTCTACTTCAGAAGCTCTTATCGGCATAGAACGTATTTTTTTCCGAAATAATGTTCAAATAATTACGGGATATTTTGAAGAAGTTTTTTCGTCGTCACTGACTTAATTTCACAAAAAAGGTGTGGTCATAATCCTGAAAACCAAAATACGGGTATGTGTGTGAAACTGGTTTCAAAAGGTTTGCGCTTTTTCTCATCCTGTCGTAAGCCTTTTCCTAATGCACGGCTAAAACAAAGTGAATATTGGTATCTACATATTCCCAATATGGTTACGCTAAAATATTAGTTGTGTTTCTCTAGTTATTTTACGAACACAAAATTTTTTATTGTATCGCACGGTTTTCAAGGTATGTCCTTTCCTGAAATGCCATGGAATAATATAATCGCGGTCGTGGTAGGACAGGGGTAAATCGTTGGTCCATACAAACGTTTAGGCGGACTGCTTCCTAGTTTGGATATCCAAGTGCTTGTAGAACATCGCTGACGCCTCTTCTTCATGAAATCCTACTTATTTTGAGTTTTTCTTCGCTCGATGTCTGTCAAACGTCATTTATCCCAACTTATATACAGCTCAGGTATTTAAAGGATTCCATGCAGATAAAGTTATTTTATTATATTTGGCCCCTTATTTTATTCTAAGGTATTGTAAGGGCTAAGGTAGGTTTTCGATGTACACGACTACCAAAAAATATCTTACCCATCCCAACAAAACAGAAACCTACATCAGATCCCACTTCATCCCTGTATTTCGCCATCCTCCCTTCATCCCGTCCAACATCCCTATCCTAATCGTGCTCTTTCCTCGTTTGCCTAACATTCTCCTCTCTATTACGGTCTTCAACATCTTACTGCCCTTCATCCGTTTTTTCCTGCTTTCTTATGACTTCCCTCACCTACGAATCCTCTCCTTGCCAACGATACGCAGAACTTCCTCATTTGATTTCCTTTATGTCCACTTCAACTTCTCCATCTTTCTCCACAAAAGCCTCCAGTGTACGGCCATAATTCTGTTTCAATGATCATTTTTCCACGCCGTACAAAACAACGTTCACTATTAAAGTTTTAACCAACCTTTTCTTCACATCCTTACTCAATGTTCCTGTCATCAAAGTGATCGCTCTGTTCCTACAGCATTCTTCTACTTATGTCCGCACTACTTTGACCATTTTGGTCCAAGACACTTCCTAGATACATTAACTGTTACACCTGCTCTATTTCCTGCCTCCTATTTTAATGTTTAGCTTAGCCTTTCTCTTTCTGGAAAATCGCATAACCTTTGTTTTATTAATATTGATTCTCATCCCATATCTATCGCACTGAATTTCCAATTCACTCAGTAATGCTTGCAACCCCGTGGATGACCGACGGATAAATTAAACGACAACGATACGGAGACGTACTCGTAAATCTATTTCCATTGATGAAGATCCTCGTATGACATCGGCAGGACAGACAATTGTTATTCCTCTTCCTAACACTTTCAAAAAACCTCTTCCGAACACTGTCCATCCGGACTCTCCGTTCCCCACTCGCACCTGAGTAGTCTTAGACATGTACAGGTTGCGGATCAGTCTCCTGTCCCTCCAATACCTTCCTATTTTCTGCAATACACGCATTAGTTTTTCCCAATTCACTCTATCAAACGCTTTTTCGAAATCTACGAAACAGGCAAATACGTCCTGATTCTATTCTATATTCCTCTCGATTAGTGATCTCATTCTCAATGGCATCACGCGTGCCTCTTCCATTCCTAAACCCAAACTGATCATCCCCTAAATAATCATTTGCCTTACTCTCTATCCTTTTGTTGATGATCCTGAGAATAACTTTAGCTGCGTGGGATATCAGACTTATTGTTCTGTAATCCTCACATGACGAAGCCTTTGCCTTTTTTGGAATACGAACTAACACCGATCTCACAACATCTTTCGGCCAGATTCCTTACTAATAGATACTACGATTCAGTCCATATAGAGTCTTCTTCCCACATTTTCCTAAACATTTCAGTAGTTCCACAGGAATGTTGTCTACCCCCACGGCCTTACTTGGGTTATTGGAAACCACAAACGAAACCATAGGAAGAAAAAATGGGAAAGTCATGCATGTCAGACGAGATGATTTGAAATATTAGATGATAAAGGAAATGGAAGAATATAAAAACGAGAGTTAGATAGAAAGAAGCGCAAAGATTTGAATAATTAACTGAAAATAAAAATTAACATAGCGGAAGGAGCGTAGTGGAAAATACAATAACAAGGATTGTCAGGTGTGGGGTGTGACTGTCAATGCCCGGGAGCACCAGAGTGAAATTAATAATTTGGAATATGGTATTTAAAAATGAAGTCATTCTTTCAGTAATCCGAGGACCGTTTCTCCACTTCCTCAAAAATGGGCTTCCTCTAGAACGGTTTTCCCTGGCATCGACCACGTACCGCGGTGGGTCTGATATTGTATGAAGCATTGGTAATATATTTGTAGCCATGGAGTTGTCGATTGGGACTACGTCCCGCTCCTTTCCCCTTCGATGGGAACTGACTCCCCCGCCTCCCGTAAATGTAATGGATTTTATACCTTCTGTGAATTGTATTGACGGCCCTTTGGGATCAGAATCAGCCGCCCCCACCTCGATTCCCCATCAATTATATTCGGCTCCCAAATTTCATTGATCCCCTGTTTTAGTGGGGAAGACGACACCACAATAGATACCTTCTTGGAACGAATTCGAATCGTGAGTCATTTCAGCTATTGGAACGAGTCCCAAACACTAGGTGCGGCCCGCCTACGTCTAAGTGGAACTGCCGCTGAATTTGCTAACTATAATCCCCATGTCGTTGAATCATTTGAAAATTTTTCCAGATATATGAAGGAACGATTTACCCCTAAAATTTCCACAATTTCACTGGAAAAATTGTTCACTAGTTGTGTGCAAATGCCCCTAGAATCTGTTTGCGATTATTCAACCCGGTTAAGGGGGATTTCAAGGAAACTCCGTTCGTCATTTAATGAACCCGACTCGGAGGCAATAAAGGGAATGATTGATGAGAGACTTCTGACCCAATTTCTGGCAGGTCTTAGAGCGGAAATTGGCCGCTTTGTATCCGTGCGAAATCCCAGAAATATATTATAGGCCGAAGAATTCGCTCGTTTAGAAGAGGCTAACGCAAGGAATTATTCATCCCTGAATAAGGACGTGAATTTGCTATCCCATCCTGTAAGGGAGACTCCTCCTTCCAGTCTGCATAACATGAAACCAATCCCGCATCCACAATCAAATTTCTTTTCCCATTACAACCCAGAGCATTTAAACTACTCCGCGACAATCCCGAGTTCACGTGATTACCGGGTACATCAATCTCAGGTTCCTCCCCCTCAAAATTTTGGAATGTACCCCTACCCCGCAAGTTATGGTCTCCCACCCCAATTCACCCACCTAGATGGCGGTTATCCTAATAACATCTGTGCCATGCAGCCAAACACATTCCAGGCGCCCAGACAGCAGCGTCGGAATACGCCCGATCCACGGCCCCCTATTGAAGCCCGCATGTGTTATTACTGTAAAAAGGTTGGACACGTCGCGAGAAACTGCCGCGCCAAAACACGGAAATGTTTTAATTGTGGTGACGAAACTCACCCCTCCAGGGACTGCCCCTTGATACTATGCGGTGTGTGTAATCAGACAGGACATCTTCCTATTAATTGCCGTAATCATGTCTTGAATACGAATTCGGGAAACGTGTAGAACCCGACCGACCGGTCGGGAATGAGTTAGTGCTGGCCGTAACGCCAGAAGCAGGAATGACAGTTTCCGTTGGGATATTAGGGGTACGGCATACATTTCTTGTCGATACCGGTGCTGCAGTAACAATTGTACATCGAAAATGGTTCCCCTTTGACCACCTAAAAATTTCGCGATATGACACACCTGTAAGAAGTGCCTCCGGACACCCGCTGAAAATTATCGGTCAATGCCAAGTGCCATTTTTAATTGATGATAAGTTATACCCCCATGACGTGTTGGTAATAGATGGGAATTTCCCTAACTATGATGGCATACTCGGATTGGATTTTATGATGCGATATGGAAGTAGCATATCGTTGGAAAATCAGAAACTAAAGGTTTGCGACGGTCATGAAACTACACTTGAATCCAATAACAAAAAGTCAAGGGTTTTTCCAATTGTAACCGAAGATCTGATCTCTTTTAGTGAATCAGAACCTCAAGCACATAATAATTTTAATTCTAATCCATGTAGCTCGCCTTTGCCTGATATAGGTTTAAATTTATTGGAAGCAAAAAGTAATGAGGATAACGTTAAAAGCGAAGACGGTACCGCGACTGTAATTATCGATCTGTTAGGACCCATTGAAGAGGGGTTTAGTTAGGATAAATTAGAAGCCTCAGTGCGTGTCTTGGACATTTCTGAAAGGAACACTGATGGCGAGATAGATAGAATCACTTGCACCGGCGGGACAGATGAAAGGGTTTCCTGTACGCCGCAGTTAATGGATGTTCAAACAGATCTGTTTAGTGGGGCACCTGAGGGTCTATTGTGCACACTAGATGTAGAAAGCGGTCCGATTGTAGTGGAAGAAGAGCGCCTTAGCGGGACAGATGATGGGATTTCCTGTACGCTACGGGGCAGTGAGCGAAATCGCGGGATAGATGAGCAAGGTTCCTATACGCAAGATTTTGAAACCAGAAAAGCCACTACCTTAAGAGCAATTAAAGTACCTCCTCATTCAACCGTGCAAGTACAAGTAAAATGTTCCAATGTATCTGGCAAAGAGATTTCCATTTTTGAAGGAGAACATGGTGTATGTATTTTACCTATTCTCACCTCCGTTTGTGATAATGATTCGGTCCCTCTGGGGAAGGATATCGCACATGCTGATGCCCTTTCCCGCATTCCCCAACCGTGTCCATAATTGATAAAAGCGAAGGGTATGAACCTGTGTGGAATAAGAGACGTATCGCGCAAGAACAGAAAAAGTGTCCCGACTTGCAGCCTCTTTTAGAGCTTGCTCGAAAAAACGACCCACGGTATTTTTTTGATGACGATGAGGTGCTACATAGGGTTGAGACCAAGACTCCGGACCCTAGCTTTACCATCTGCGCACCTAAATCCATGAGAGCTCACATACTGCAACGTTGTCATGATAATCCCTTAGCAGGTCATTTGGGAATAGAGAAAACCGTAGAAATTGTCACACGACAATTTAATGGAGCAGGACTGTATACTGCTACCCGGGAATATGTGGAAAATTGTATTCAATGCAAGAAAAGAAAAGGCTTAAAAAACCCCATCCCCCTTCAACCCGTCGTTGAGACCTCCCTTCCGTTTGAAAAAATTGCCTTGGACATTATGGGTCCCCTGAGATGTTCCCGACGAGGAAACCGTTCAATTTTAACTTGCCATGATCAGTTCACAAGATATCCCGAGGCATTTGCGATTCCCGATCAATCCGCGGAAACTGTAGCCCGCGTTTTTACGGAAAACATAATCTGTAGGCACGGGGTACCTAAGTATTTATTAACGGACCGGGGATCTAATTTCACTTCCCAACTCATGCGCAGAATTTGCTCCTTACTGCATATTAAGACAATTTTTACCTCACCCTCTCACCCTATAACCCTGCGGCCAATGGTAGATTAGAAAGGGCACACCAATCCTTTTCAGCGGTCATCTCGCATTATGTCTCACAAGACCACCTAGATTGGGATGATCACCTCAGTTTCGCACTATTTTGTTACCGGAATAGCAAGCATAGGACTACAGGGTATAGTCCCGCCTACCTTGTTTACGGGAGAGAAATAACCATGCCGTGGGACGACGTTTTGACTCCTATCCGGCCCTCCTACTCAGAAGAAACGCCATATGATCATGTCCTGCAGCGTAGGCTACAGATCGCCTACTCGCAGGCGGTTGAATATAATGCTCAAAATACAGAGAAGGAGCATAACAAGCATAATCGAAATTTAACGTTACCCAGTATAAATGTTGGGGAATTGGTATTGCTACGATACATGGCGCTATCTCAAGGGCAGGCTAGGAAACTCGTCTCCCGATGGGTGGGACCGTATAAGGTTATTAAGGTGAGGAGCCCTGTGACATTTGACATTGAAAATATACAAGATGGTCGCAAATTCACGGCGCACCACAAAAACTTGCTCCCTATACCACCTGATCCTGAGTACGTCCCTCCCCTTGTTGTGTCTGATGAGAGCCAATACGTTTCTCGCGAACATACCCCGAGGCCCGAAATCGACTCCGAAAGGAATCTGACACAAAACACAGATAACCCTTTGTACGATAAATATTCATCTTCGCTTTCAGAAGAGGAGGGCCCGCCCTCAGCCGTAGGACCCCGATATGATCTACGACCCTTACCGGGTAGAAAAATTTAGCAATGCTATTGTGCATTTTTAAGTATTGTACCATTGTGTATTAGATCCGGACGTTCCATGGCACCAAATATAGTATATTTTTATGTTTGTGATTCGAAACATGGTACATGTATATTTAGTAATTTTAGATATAATGTAAGGTCGTGGGCACAAACTCCCGATAATCGCTCTGCTGTGTGTGCTGTTATCAATGAACTCAGTGAAAGTGGGACCGTTAGTTGTGCCAAGCACACAGCTTCCCACATTGCAGTGGAGACTCAAAAAGTGTGCATTCGATGACTAAAGTGAACCAGTGTCCAGCCTGGTGAAGTGTAATGAATCGTCGACATGGTGGAACATGTGCATACGACGTCTAAAGCATGAACTTTCCCTTACGTGAAAGATAGTTATTAGTCAAAATGTTCTGTAAATAACGTACGTAGTAATATAAGGTTATTTGATATTTTAGGTGAAGGATTGTATTATTTTACGGGTATAGCCACCGATTCCCTTGCGCACGCTTTCACAAAAATAAACTCCGCCAATAATTTCTTTTAGCCTTCTGCATGCCATCTCTCCCTCGCATTTTCACGTCATGATGGTGTGCAACTACCGAGAAATATCGTGGAGTTGCCTGAGATTGGTAAATTAACCCCGTCCATTCTCCTTCCTACACGTCTAAGGGACAGTGTAAGAGACTGCCGTCGTACTTATCATTCATTGGGTTCCTAGCGGGGGTGATACCTCTCTCTACGATGTGCCCACACAAGAGTGTTACGCCAGCCGAGGAGCCTTGAGATCTTGATCTTACTGCCGTGGGTTCAGAAAGGGTTGAGCTTTAATGCTCTTGAAGCCCAACCGTTCCCGACACGAGCAAATGGCCCATGGCCCTACAATAAGGCATCCCGACTCACCTTAATTAGGTGTGACCGCAAGTCGTGATCGATTTGTCTTCTACCGGCGGAATACTGTTTGCAATGCACGAACGGCAATACTCTGATCCGTCCTCCCGCCTATCCTATCCTAACCCCTAGCGCCAGCTCATACAACATCGCGGTGTTTCTCGGTGTCACCACTCAAATAAAAGCAGCGTTGTCAAATTCAATTAGCATTTCCTCCTTGTGCTGTGTACATAAAAGGCGACCGTACCGGCGAATAGTACCATAGCGTGAGCAAGATTGGTTTGTTAACTGTCCAATGTTCCGATAATATGACGCTCTGGATATCTCAGGGCAAGGGACCATTATACGGGCATCCGAGTGTTCAGCAACCTATGGCCCTCAACTAGCTCCTCCCCGTATCAGTAACGTACGCACAAAACTACTCAAATGCAATCCATGTACCTATGATTTCTGTTTTATAAATGTAAGTACCTTTGTTACCCTCTTAGTAAAAACACTTGTATTTGCACCCCAGCAAGTGGGTCTCTCCTTATTATTCTACTTGTTCAGTAGTCTGTATTCTTTTCTGTATTTTATTGGTATTTCCATGTCTCTTTAAAAACCGGGGTGATGTCGCAAGGACATGGTCGCGCGGCTTCAAGCCTTTAGTTCCGCGCGGCTGCAAGCTATTAGTTACAAAGAGTTCCCCGAGTGACCAACCGTCCTGCTCTGAGGGTGTCCAAATGCTGCACAGGACATGAACCGGATGTGACCCTGCCAGTGCGGGCCACGTGTGCCTGACCCTCGGTAACCCCCGCAGGGTAAGGGTCCAGGCGTGGCTCGGAACTCCTGGAGACGTCATTCCTTGAGGAAGATTAACGACGTCCCCTACTGGACAAGACGGTATATATGGGTCTCATGCCTAAGGGTCCGGGGGAGTCTTGTGCTTTACGTCATAGAGAGTCTTGTGCTTGGCGACATAAGGGTCGTTGGTTTGGACGTGCTCCCAGTGCGACCCGCCGGTGACCATCACGACCGAGTACGGAGCCGGGTTCGGCGCCTTGCGTCATTGGGTCGGACTTGTTCCCAGTGCGACCAGCCGGCGACCATCACGACCGAGCACGGGACCACGGGGTACTGATCGGCTCGCTCCCGACTTATCCCGTGAGTGCCCACCCGGTTTAGTTGTAACTTGTTCGCCATGGATTAGTGTAAATTTTTCTCCATGGCTTGATTGTTATCGTGTTTTCGATATATGTCTTTAGATAATAAATGTATTTAAAGTAAGAAGGTTGCCTTCATACATTATCGACCCAACCTCCCCTCCTATGTCCGCCGCGACACTACCATAATTAGACGAAAAAGGAATAACGTATTTCAAATAATTACTGATGTGGAAAAGAGAAACTTCTGCGCATTAGGCGTAGGATGTTCAAGTTGGAGAGAGAGAGAGGGTCCATTTGATCATTTCTTCCAACTGGAAACATCAGCAGTTACCAGACGAGAGTAACTTTCTTCGGACGTTTTTCTCTCTCTCTCTTCCTCAGTCTTGAGCTAATGCTTGAGACATTTTTGCAACTTTTTGTGTGAGTGAGAGTGAGATAATCTGAGCTTTCCTCTCTAAAAACATAAGAGAGAGAGTAAGAAGGAAATGGTAGGGGGAAGAGTAAAAAGTGAAAGTTTTTCCAGGGGCTCATGAAATAGAAGAGACGACGAGGGACGCCCTAACAAGAGAGGGTAAAAGCGAGATGAACCCTTAAGTGAAATGGGAGACGGTTTAGAAATAAATCGGTGAGGGAAAGAATGATTAGAATGCTCTTTATAGGCACCCTTGGGCAATCGGATTCTTAGACAATGATCGATAATTGCTCTTACATTACATAAAGTGAGGTTAATGATTACGGTATGGAAGGTATATGACATTTTTTTCTACTCCGTAGTGATTGAAACAATAACTAGGGACATGCCCTCATTAACTTTTCCAACACTCATTACTCCATGTCTTTTACTAAGTCGAATTACCAAAAAGTATCATAAATGCGTAATTTATATGAAAATATTAAAAAAATTTCGTAGATTTTACCGTTAAATAAGGAACTTCCGTAAAAAAACGAAGATGAAAAAATGTACAAATTTCGTGAATAAAATACATTTCAAAATGCATTTTCTTAGAAAACATAGACGAAAAAGTTTATTTTTAACAATCAATGGCATGAGCCACACTTAAATGATAGATTAATTCATTTCCAAAAGAAATTTGTTCTTTCGCTTAATCATCAGCGACTCTTGAATATTAGCTAAAATAGTTTTATTTACTATCATTTGACTAATTTATTTAACTATTTCTCTTTTAAGACACTATAATCACCTGAAGTCAGCATAACATTTCGATTTGAACGTCCTGATCGAATATTTCGATCGGAACAATTCAAGTCACGTTCCAAATTGAACGTTTTGGGTTCAATATAAAGATGTAACGCTTGCTTCACAAGTTTTTCCGTAGCAATAGTTTACTGTGTTAGGGTAGGTTTTCGATTAATCCTTTAAATACAAGCAGTCTGAATAGCATGAATGTCATAAAATACCCTTAAACCACACACTGCACATTAAAATACCTCATTCTTTATCTCCGAATAATTTCTGCCTCCCTAAATACTCGGTTCAAAATGCTCTTTCTTTCCCTCTCCCCTTCGTGGCTTTTCCAACATTCTTCCCTAAGTTATCGTCTTCAAATTTAGTACTCTTTAAATAATACGAAGAAAAGAACACCAGTGAAAGCTTTTATATGCAGCGTGGTTTTCTATGCCTCGGAAACTTGGTGGTGGTTTAGTCAAGAGAAAAAATACAAGAAACTGCGGGAGATGTCGCGACAGTAACTTTTTGATCAAGACGTCGGCAAAAAGACAAAAAGTTGGCTTTAACCTCGTGGGGTGCGGCGCATCGCAAACAACTACGATTGCCTCTGAAGTCGCATGTGCGGCATTTCGTCACATCCTGTTCCTTTGAAGTCCGCAATATTTTGGAGGGTAAGAGGAGGCGCTTAACCGGGTAAAGCACTCGCCCGTGCATCGAGGGATCCGGGTTCGAATCCTGGTCAAGGCGAATGATTTTTACGCGCTGAAATTATTGCATTGTAAGAGAATAATCGAATAACGTAGGCTTTTGGAGTTGTGAGCGTCATGAGAAATATGAACATTGAAGTTCAGAGGATTTAAAGGATATAGTATTCTTGGAATGGCAGATGAAGGAAGAGAATTATCGAGAGAAATTCGAATTAGGTATGAACTGACTATATTCAGGAGATAGTTTGAGGATTATATTTGGCATCATTAGTCACTAAATTTGCACACTAATGAACTCAAAAATACTGAGCAGTTAGGCAAAAAGTCACATAAATATTAAGGAGAATAAATATTAAATAAAAATCAGCAAGATCAGCAATTTAACGATCGAATTTAAATAAATATTACGTCAAACTAAATTTTAGAGAAAAATGTTCTCGAGTGGAAACAATCGATACAAAATGGGGGGGGGGGAGAAATAATTTTCATTATAGCCTCATCCGAAGGGGATTCTGTTTTTTTTAATGCTGACCACTTGGAGACCTTCAACCAAGCGCCAGGAGATCCCAATGGAACGGATGCAAATACCGTTAGCCTCTTTATTCTCGCCGACCTGGCACTCACCTGAATTTCAATGACGGAAGTCCTTTCTTTCAAGAGTCACCCGGAAATAAAATAAGATCTCGAGCTCGAAACGTTTATGCCAAGGGAATCCCTAGGATACTAACGACCCCGAGACCCAAGGGGAATAAGAAATAAAAAATCGAATTTTTTATCTCCCCTCGTGCTGCATGGAAAAAATATCTCATTTTAGGGAAATATTGAGTTCGGTGAGAAAATAGGCAGGATAAATGAAATTCAAATTCCTTTTCCTTTTTCAAAACTTTTGCATTTATATTACTTCCATTTTGATGACATTCTAAATGTTAGAATTACAAAAAAATATGAATCTTAAAAATATCTTTCAGTTCTATGGAAGGAAAAAAATTCTTATCCTCAATTGGTTGAAGGCTCGGCGAGACGTGCCTTAACAGTGTATCTTTAAGATTTCGGCGAGCGGGAGAAAAAGAAGAGAGACGGCCATGGTGGGAACCTTGAGAATCTGAGAAGGGAAGGTACGAACTAAAGGAATCGGGGAGAAGGGTTTAAGCGACCGGGTCTGGGTGGAGTGAAAGAACGAGAAAGGCCAATGCCAAGAGAAGATTTAATGTTTTTGGGGCAAGGATCTAGTGGGGATTATTCGATAAGGGTTAGAAGGTAGCTTAATGCATATGATTTCTAAAGAATCATCACATATCTAATTAATAATACATATTAGAGCGGATGATTCCGTCAAAAGTTACCGCTGCGGCATCTCCGGCAGTTTCTTGGAATATATTTACTACTGCAAAATTTTCCCTGCATTTTCTGCTCACTGATAACCCTTTAAAACCAACGTGTTCGTTATTTAATTTATTAAAGTAATTAATTAAAGACTAAAATGTACTTCAAAACAGATGAAGAGTGATTTAATGAAAATTGCACGCCGGATTGAAATATATGCCTTCGGGAAAACTGCTATGAATTTACATGAGCAATATAATCATTTGGATATTTTTCTTAACAATTTTATACTAAAATATAATCACAATTGTTTTTTTATAAATGTTATCCTTAATCTTTTAGAAAAATCATACACACTTGTTTGTAAAATAACATCATTAATAAATGTAACATTTTTAATCTCAATATAACCTTGCAATTGGTTCAAATCTGAATCTAACCCTGCAAATCGACATATGGGTGTTTTCCAATGGGTATATTGCATACATTGCTTAGCGTTTTTGTATTAAACATGAAAGGATTCGCGATCTCAAGTACTCCAAAAGTCAGTAGTCACATAAATATTAACAACTAATGTTCAAATTTTCGCTGAAAATGTTTGTTAGTTTTCCCCTCTAAATACATGTAAAATCTCTTGCTCAAGGCGGTTTGACATACACTGAATCAGCGATATATCTTTCCCATTCCATCATGTAAGGTTACCCGATTTGCATGACAAAAAATTATTTATAATTTAAAAAATAAAACATATTCGGCCTACTCCGAGGCCGGAAAGCTCAAATAATCTACAATGTGAGTGTTCTTTTAGGTGTTATCTGTTTTATTCTGTGTTCTATTGTGCCGTACAAAAGTTATATATAAATATGTATTTACATAGATATTTTAATTTATTACTAATGGTGCGACAACGTTTCGCTATCCATATACTTCTTTTTGTAGGACGCTATACTGACCTTCGGTTTTAGCAGTTAACTTTCAACATGACGTACTCAATGCTAAAACATAGCTAAAGTCACTGCACGTAAGAAAAATCGATTTACCATAAATTACCCGGGAATATAAAAACAACCTTAACCACTTAAACTATGAATCTTAACTTTGAAAGTTAATAATTAACCATGGAAGGGGTATTTATGCGTACCTTTATTTACCTGTATTCTGCATATCGATGTGGAAGGAACGGCAACATGGCTCTGCCAGAATATATTCCCTCACACAATTCGCTGGGCTTGTTAATAAATTGCTATAGGAAGACAATAAAAACTATAGGAATACTTTGAATAATTGAAAAAACTCCAATAGCCGCAAACAGTTAACTTTTCGAAACAGGGTACAATTGGAATTAGTTGGCAAACGTCACAAGTAAAAGGATGGGGTAAATAAAGAAAGGGAATGAAAGGTGAATACGAATATGCATATTTCGGCCACAAAGTAGTTCCCTCTGCAGCGTACTGAAGGTAAATCGTCACGAAAACACGAGTTGAAGTGAGAAAGGGTTAAGGTCTTCCAGAGACGTTGACGTTTGACGAGAGTGGCGTTTGCCAACTAATTCCAATTGTACCCTGTTTCGAAAGGTAAACTGTTTACAGCTACTGGAGTTTTTTAAATTATTCAATACTATTAGCCGTAAGAGCTCAATTAACTTATTGATAGGAATGCTGATGAAATTAGGTTGGGAGCGTCTTCATTCACGATGAAAACCAGCAAGACTTTTGGCATTTAGGATAACTGAGGTCAACAGCATCACTAAGTTTTTTGCAAAATCGGGATTTTATAATAACGACTCCAAATGAAATAGATTCATACGATCAGCAGAATAAAATAATTGATAACCAGGAGACACCGTCGCAGATAGATCAAAGTACTCGTTCCTCATTCGCGCGTTAGGCCATCATAAAAAAATCCAACTCAATGTATAAAGTGAAATAACTTCGAATTAAGTGAAGTGTCTTTGAAAAAATGCATTTATTTACAGTATATTATTGTTGTGTACACGAGGAGCAACATGGCTTACCACAACTAACTATGAAATAACCACGATGCAACGAATACCCGTTGCCATTTCTAAACATTGAAGATTACATTTCCAATTAAACAGTTCCCTAGAAGGTGGACGCTAAATGTGTAGCTATTTTGCAAATCAGTCTCAAGCACAGTCTCAACCCATCCCCAAAGTGAATACTTATACGTGAAACGGAAAAAAATTGTGAAATTATTCGAGCACTTTGTCAACGTGGGCACTAGACTTACGCAAGTCTAAGAGAGGTTGAGAATATTGTCACCTGAAAAACATCCGAAGACCGATGATGCGAGAATATCTTCGAGGGTTATCAACTAAGAAATCGATGAATTCAAGACGAAGCTTTGAGAATCGAAGGTTTAAAAAAAAGTAATAATCGATAGTAATTTTGCGAGAAAGCATTCGACTCGCCCGAAAATTCCAAAGGGATCGAGAGAGGAAAGATTTAAGGACGAATGTAGGGAGAGGAAGAAAGGAGGGAGACTGGAAGATCTTCTTGCCATGGAGAGAATTCTGCGGCAATGGGTGTTAGGGAGGAGAACTTCTCTGAATGTCTCTCTTGAAGAGCTAAAACGTCTGCGGGGAAAAAGACAAAAGACTGTAGGGTGGCAAGGGTTGCGATAGGAGGAAGTATAGGGTGGGCGTGGTGATGGTAAGGAATGAAACGGGGAGAAATAAAGGCGGAAAGGGTTGATAGGGGGAGGGAGTGGCAGGGTGGGGGGGAATGGAAGTCGAGATTTTAAGAGGGTTGGAGAACGGGAGAGAAAGTGACGGAGAGAGGGAGATAAACAGCGAAAAGGAGGGTGAGTAGGGTAGATTTGAGGCATGCTAAAGAATAGGGAGAGAAAGAGAGAGATATATTTGAGTCGAGGCAGATGTTGGATAAAGAGTGGATAAGAAGTAGGGAATAAGGGTGTCCCAAGAAGGTTTTCCGGAAGGATGATGGTAGATTGGACTTAATTTTAAGTGCGGAGAAGTGAGATAGATCAGAAGAGAGAGAAGTAGGGAATAATGGGTTGAGAGAGAAAGAGGGCACCCACGACCTGATAACTATTAATCTGTCGTAAGATTTCTGGCCCGAGTTTAGCCTTTACTTTCAACCCGCACTCGTGTTGTTTCGTTTCCCTCACACATCATCTCTCCCCTCATTCCAGAGGACACACTGACAGATCGTGTCAGGAAGGATTTAGAATGGAAGGCAGCAGAAGAATGGACCATATCTTATTATGGGTGAACTGTTGCTCGTGAAAATATCACGAAATAATCCCAATTCCCTCCCGAAAGCCCACTGCTGCAGGATAACCGGCATAGAAAGTTGCTTGGTTAATACTTAGGCGTCACTTACGAACTCTCTTGGGTGAGAGTATACTGGGAATTGGTCTCATTTAGAATGCTCTGTAAGTATATGGGATCCTCACGAAATTGGATTAATTACCAAATTGGATCGCGTGCAGCATAAATAGGAGGTAGATTTGTAAAACGTTGTTATGATAAACATAGTAGCGTATCCAATATATTTTAGTAGCTAGACTGGGAATCACTCACGGAGCGAAGGTTAAATTACAGATTAATTCTTTAGGCATGAATTGGTAGGAGGTCTATTTAGCAGTGATGTTGAAAATGTCTAATTACCCCCATCCTACTACGGTAGGATGGAGGATTGATTCTCGACAACTGAAGTGGTTAGAGCATCCGCACGGCAAGTGGAGAGATCCGGTGTCCAAGTCCCGGTTGAGGAAAATATTTTTACATTAGTGGTCTGCCTGAATCCGCCTTCCCCACCTCTACTGTGTTCGTTCTTTATGTGTGTTCCTTTCCCCTTTCTTGATCTGTATTTCTATGTGAATGAATATTTGTTCGCCGTATGGCGGGATTTCGTATTTGAATATATATATAAAATATATATATGCACATAAATATATATTTAAATATATTTTTTAAATAAATGCCATGTGTCTGAAAAAAGTTATTAGTTAGCTTGTATTATGGTTAGGTACCGGCTTAGAAACAGTGTGATAAATTCGCACAGTTTCGCCGGAGCGGATGCGGACTCAGATCACAATTTAGTTGTTAAGATGTGTAACGTCCGTTTCAAAAAGATAAGGCAAGGGCGAAGGGTTAGGAAATGGAATGTAGAAATCTTAAATGGATTAACGAGGAAGGAGTATCAGCAGGCTGTAGAGAAAATGATGGATGACGGTAAAAAACTGAGTACTATCGAAGAAAAATGGGAAGGTATCAAGCAAGGGATATCGGAAGCATCAAAAGACACTATAGGAACCGTTAACGAGAAAAGGATACGGAAACCATTGGTACCAGATGAAATGATTGCAAAGATGGAAGAGAGAAGAAGATGGAAGAATGTAGCACAGAGTAATGCAAAATGAAGTACAAAGAGTTAAACAACAAATTGAGAAGGGCCACACCCTTCCCCTCCCTCGCTGCTGGGTACGACACACGACCCCTTAGGCCAAGTCCCGCAGTTGCCAGGACTCAAATTCTGCCTTTTGTCCATCATTAATTTCTTGGGAATAATAATTGAGGTGGTTTCACGTTGCCTTCTCAAGAGTGTTTTTAACGTGATACCAGGAGCAATTATTATTACTCCCGCCAGCACAGCTCCAGGGGTCATACTATATGATCGCACAAACCCACCACGTCAAGGTTGTAGTCCATGGGAGGGATATAGAAAAATATATATATATATATATATATTTATATAAACACTTTTACCATGTCGTGGGTGTAGTCCATAGGAGGGCGACATATTTACACTAGTACACTAGTCGTTCTAATTATCTCCAAGGCGATTGCTGTCATGCCATTTGAATTGAATCTAGGAAATTGAACTTCTTTTCGGTAAAAAATGGGGTCGCAGGCCAACATCTATATCTTTTAGAATCCCTAAGCCTAGCATAGCCAAATCATAAAGTGAGTGGCCCAATTTAAAATGCGGAACTTGATGCAGAAAAGAGCGATGTCGTAATTCCACTGGTGCCCTGATTATCCTGGAAATAGTAACAAAAAAATTGACTGGAATACCGCAAACTCTGTCAAAGAGAGGTCATCACATGAACCGAAATCACCGATTCGAGTAAGAAAACTAAACCAAAGAGGAAAAATATGTTAAAATTTTCCTCGTGTATGCGAACTCATTGTAAAACAGATGATGAACACGGTGCCTGTCATTTCAAAGAGTACGAAATACGAAAAATAAAATAATTCAAATCAGTTAGCTGAGAGTCGTAACTTTACAAAAACAAGAGCGAGCCGCTAGCAGCTTAAAACCTCCCTCCCCCCTCACCCTCTTAATGTCAAAACGAATACGTGACTAGTTTTTTGAGGGACAGAAACGCAAGGAACAAAAAAGAAAAATAAGATCTCGTCGGCCCGATGAATAGAGTCGCATTGATTCTTCCCGACCGACGAAGCAATAATGGAGTGAAAACAGCTGTTTATCGGTCTCCAAAAGGAAATAAAAAAAACAAAGGAGGACGACCGTAAAGATTGAGAGGGTGAGTGAGATATCTGCAGAGGACGGCGGTATTGGAGGGCGACGAAAATTAAGAGGAAGTGTCGAGAAGATAAGATCACATAAGACTCGCCATCTCCACGCCATCCCACGCACACTCTGGAGACGAGAAAGGGAATTCGTTTCAGCCGACGCCGGCATTCGGGCGAGTGACAAAATGGGAGCGATGTTGAGGGATGGGTTCCGAGGGGGAGGGGGTCGAGAAAGTGGGAGGAGGGTTAGTGGAAGTTTGTGGAGGAAGAGTGACGGGCTAGGACGGGCAAGAGGGAGCGGAAGGCTGGCGGTGGAACGACAAAGGATGTTGGAGGAGAATTTAGGTTGTATTATTGCCCCTGTGAACACCATAAAAATATCAACGGCAAATAGTGCAAGGATAAACAAATCATAAGAAGAAAACGAGCCGCCAAATCTTTTCTCTTCATTTTTATTATCTACAGTTTTAGATATTTTATGAAAATTTTTGCTGGACATGAGGCTATGCAGCGGCACAGTCGTAATTTCCTTACCTCTCCTAAAAAAACGCAACCCAACACCCTACTCTACAACAAAGCCCCTCTTCATCATCGTGTACTTCCTTCCTTCATTACGCCCAACATCCCTATTCTATTCATGCCCCTTCCTCCTTTGTCCAACATTCTCCCCTCTATTACTGTCTTCAACATCCCACTGGCGTTCAATACGTTCATCTTTCCTGCCTCCATAGGATTTCTCTCAACAAACCCCTCTCCTCTCCCACCATCCCTAGTACTTCTTCATTTGTTTTCCTTTCGGTCCATTTCACCTTCTCCATTCTTCTCCACGTCCACATTTCAAAAGCCTCCAATCTTCAAAAGCCTTCATATCTCATAAGCCTCCATCCAATCTACGCCTATCGCCTCGCTTCAATGTTCATGTCTCCACAACGTATGGAACGTGGTTATTTACGGCGCGGAAACTGTGTTCTTTGAAACAAAGTTGGCCACATACCACAAAATCGTAAACCATTAACCACAATATCAACCCAACGGTCTGTTAAATAGACGAGGTCAGAGTTCTCCCGATGCTGAGCCCAACGGCGTGTGGAAATCACACATCAGGGTTAATACAGGCTATACCTGTAAAGAGGGCCAGTTCCTCTCCCTCTGCCACCTATTGTGTCCCTGCAGGATTTGTACCCTAAAAATCACACAGCTCGAGTGAAGATGAAGGTCCCATGAAGTGCTCCCGGAAATCGAGCACGGGTTATCTGGTGAGTAGTTATTGTATTAGCATGTCCACAAAAACATGTGTATTGTGTCTATGGGAAAAACAAAATTTGCACTTTTCCACAGATTTATTTGTAACGTATAGCGAACGCGTTCAGTTCATCGAACCATCTTCAAGTACAAGGCAAGATTCAACTTGTGATACATTACATTTATACCTGTTTGAGGAAGGGGGGGGAGAAGGAAAGAGTGAGGATTGACTATATATTGGATATCGTAAAACACATCGAGGTATTTCTACGATTCATCTTGCTGGACGTCATGATAGAGTGACAACCCTGTTTGAATTTATTCACTTAAATCGCATTCAATTATATCTCTAAAGAAAAAAAAAGTTTCTGGCGTAACTTGGTGGAAAACCTTCATATGACATTTGAAAATTAAACAACTTTGCTTTTCCACATAAAATTGTATTCTCACGACCTAGGTTTCGTTACAGTATACCATCATCAGGTAAAAATACAAGTCAAGCGCAGTATATATAAATATTTCTGGGCGGAGGGGAAGAGGAGGTAGGAAAGAAAGGATTGTTTGAGCTAGGAAGAGGGGGGCTAAAAGTCTTTGGTTTGAGGCGGAGAAGGAGGATTGGTAATGTTGATAAATCAGCAATAATTAGATATTTAGATGAGACACTCCTCCCAGCCTGCTTGGAAAGCAATTGCTAATTGAAAAACGTCAAAAAATCCATAAAGTCTTATTAAACCCTTAAGACACACGAAAGCACTCGTAAATGCTAAGAAATCACACACATTGCAAACGATATACTTTCATATTGTAGTGCCCTAGTTGTTATATTGAGTGCCCTATTGTAGTGCACTAGTAGCAATTTCATTCACAGAAGCTGAGTTACTTGAATCATCCGACCATAAGCCTGTAAAATTTCAATTTCCGAGTAAGCGAAAGCTTACTCGCTTAGCTTTCAATGCATGGATTTTCACTAACGATTGTTTTTCTAATGAAAAATGCCAAGGAGAAACTACGAGAAAGGAGTATTGGAAAATGTCTGCGCAAGAAACAATAAAGGATTGAAAGAGATTGTTAGGGAACGGGATACGTTGGTTTGGAGAGCCCCTAAAAACCAATCCTCGGATTGATCTGGAAACACCGATGTGGAATTAGAGCTGACGAAGCTGGATGAACGGTTTTTGGGGCGGATATGGGAGATGAAGAGGGAGTGGAGTTTTGCGATATTTTGAAAATGGAAAGATAGGTTAAGCATGGAGGGAATGTGAGAGAATGCAACTATTTCCAGCTCAAATAGAAGACGTCTCTATGCTAGGCACTAGGGAAGGGCGCGTCATCGAGCGGGGGTTAGTTTTTTCTCTGTCGGCAGGGTCAGGGGAAGAGGCATCACTCTTACTGGGGAGTAGGGAAAGGGGAGAGTTTCTTTATAGGGGGTTTCGGTGTGGTAAGCGGCTTGCAAGGGGGCGGGGTGGGGAGAGGGGAGGGAGGGTGAGAGAGAGACCGCGGTCGTTCCGTGTTTGTGACGGCACGTGAGAGGAAGTCGGCGGAATGGAAGAGGAAAGTGGACAGGGTGGAGGAAGTAAGGGAGGAGACAATAAAATATGTCTTCGTCTCTCCGGACTGAGTTGGTGGTATCAGACTTGAGAAAGCGGGCGTGGCCGAGGACGATGCTAGCGGGCGAAAGAGAGGGAAAAGGATTGGAAGGAGGGAAAGGAAGACTGGGGGAGGAACAGGATAAAAAACAGTTAAAAAGTGGAGGGGATCGCACCGGAAGTGGCAGTCCTACGCGCTTCCTACTCCACTTGTCTTTCACCCCTCTCACACGAGCAAACAAACCTCCCCCCGTTCGATCCCGCCCCATTCGTCTTCCAGCCATCTTCTCTTCCTCCTACCACCCAGTTACTCTTCCCTCGACCCCGCCCCCCCTTCTCGCTCCATCCCTTAAAGGCGCCGTTAGGGTGCTGACCACAAAAGAAGCGTGGGGGGGAAACATCCTTCCTCAAGATCAAGCGCGCAAGGAAGAATGGAGAGGGAAAGAATTGGTGGTGATGTGCCATCCCGTTTCGGAGTGGCCCCGACTAAAGAGAGAGAGAGAGAGAGGTGGCCTTCCTCATCTGCATTCCCCTCCTGACCGCCTAAGGACGAGCGGGAGGGAGGACAAGAGGGGAGGGAGTACGTGTTTGCCCTCACGTCACTGATCACCTACGATTATTTCAACTCGACGATCCCCGTCTCTCCAACTCAACACGCGAAGACTCAAGCTCACCATTGTGAATGTACTTCGGAGTGAGCCGATTTCGCATTCCTCGATTTAAAAAAAAGGGGGAAGTAAGCATTATTAATTTTTTTAAAAAACCATTCTGATGTGAAATGCAATGGCGTTTTTTTCAAAGAGATTTGATAGTTTGTTGAAAATATTTTGAATGTTTTTGACCTCATGGAAACAGCATCATCCGGTATCCAATAGGTGACGCCGTGGGACGGCATCCCATGAATTGCTAGGTAGCGTTATTGACTGAGTTCTTTTGGTTAAAATTGGCAAAATGTATTGAATTTTATTTTCATTTTCGAGAAAAAAACATAAAACGGACATTTTTCTTATTTCGACTTTTCTGTCTAATTTAACCGATTATTAATTTTTAAGACTAAATTGGATTTTATGGAGTAGGGACAAATGCTTTACATTACGTTTAAAGTTTTGGCTTTAGCCTCGTGGGCTGTGGGACATCGCGCACGAAAATCAATGCCTGTGACATTGTATGCACGGCATTTCGTCACAACATCTTGTTCCTTTAAAAAGCCTCCAATATATTTCGGAGTGTATGAGGACGCCTCGATAGCTTAACTGGCTAAAGCACTCGGCCGGATATCGAGGGATCCGGGTTCGAATCCCGTAAAATGACTTTTAAATTCTGCAGTTTTTGCACTGTAATGCATGTTAGTGGATTACTGTTAAAAGTCGTTGCTGCAATTTCTTGAGATTTGAGTAAGAACATCACCGAAAGGCTGTATGAATCATGCTCAAATAATTGACCTATATTGCATGGTGGTGAAATATGAATTTAAACATAAAGAGACGGGTATTAAGAAGAAAATGTAGAGGCTGTGAATAATGAAGACATATACAGGTATGTATATGTCTTCATTATGTCTATATGAGTCATAAAATGTAAATAATAATGGAGTAGTAACTAAAAATCGACTGAAATGTGAAATATCTCATAAGATTTTGAAGGCAGGAATTATAAAGGCTATTATAGCCTCTGCAAAAAGAAAGAAGATCAACGAAGAGGTCGCAATTGATAGAATTCCCTTGAGTATCACACACCAGCGAAAGATGTTCGTAAACATACAAATTATATACAAATGATTATTTTTACATCGTCAATGTGAAATTAAGAAATGTGTCCATAAAGTAAACAATTCTTCTTTCATGCTCCGTTGCATTATATAATTGATCTTAGCCCTGTAAAAAATAATTTTGCTTACGTTGCCAAGGAAGGGAATAACTTTGGCACAAATGTCGAATATTAACGTAAATATACACCATACAAACTATATAAATCAAGCTCTATTATTACTCTAAAGCAGTAGGGTTAAAAAATATCTATGTTCAATATTTTTAATGATTTTAAGCACAAGTTTTAATGCTTATAGCACGTAAGTACAGTCCGGTAACGTCCACGCGATGAGATGGCGTTTTGGGTCATGTGACCTTGTTCGATTTGGCATAGTTCATTTCAATATCAATCATTGCTTAAGATTCACATACTTACTATTGTCTTGAACATTTGTTTTCTTAAAGTACATTGCTATCATGTACACCACTCACACGTAGGAACAAATTTTATCAATAACTGTCCTACTCTGGACCATGGCTTAGGCGCTGCGATATGATCCGCAACATTTCGATATGTTAGGAAAAAGATGAGGTCAAAAATAGAAGGTATCGATACATCGAGTATCTATGATAATAACCGATATTATTAGGCGAACATATGGGTTAATAACTTAACTTAATAACTTAACTTAAATAAAAAAGGTCGATATAAAATATGATCGAAGTTTTTCAATATACTCGTATAATTTTCATTTATTTGTGTGTTTGACGTGTCACTGACATAGGAGGGATCCTTACAAACCCTGAGTGTGTGCGTGTGAATGTGACTCACGAGAGAGAAAGTTATTTCGTAACTCATCCTAGTGATCGAGTGGTTGTAAGTTTGTTTTATTATTTTTTATTTATTTATTATTATTGTTTTTTATTTTTGTTTTGGTTTTTGTTGTGTGTGTGTGTGTTTCCCTCCCCCTTTATAATTTAGTGCCATTCAAGTTTACGGTCCCAGCATTTTTTGTTTACATTGATTCACGACCGTACCGCTACGTTCCTTGTGTATTTAAATATCCCCTGATTGTTTGAGATCCCGGTGATGTCTCGTATTTCGACGTATTCTCAGAAGGCGGCGAAGAGTCATAAGTATCTATAGGTGATGCAATTTTAAGACAAGAGGAATTCCTTTAAATCATATCTTTCGATCACCTATGTCAATTTATTACTATCGGGATGCACTGCCTCAATTTGATTTGACCTACAGATCTGAAATGAGCCCGGAGTATATCCTTGTAATTAGCCCATATTAAAAAGGGGGCGATGTTCTGAATACGTCTGATTCCTAGTGTACAGAATGGTGGGATAGGGTAGTCACACCAACCTAAATGCCTTACATTCATACTCCCGAAGTGTTATTTCTAGTGGTTGCTACCCCTCTTAATCAAATTATAAAATTTTCTTATGTTAAATCCCAGGATTATTCTGAATTTTTAAAAGTTGTTATAAGCGATATTAGACAAATTTTTTCATGTGTCTTGCTAATTTATTTTAGAGATCCTTATCACTAGTATTTCAAGGAAACTTCCAGATGAATTTAACGATTATCATATTATCTTCTATGTACCACAATACTAATGTTGACCCTCAATTAGGTTTTAATTTTTTATTTACATAGTACCCTGCAGGCTACTGACTACTAGAGTGTGTGGCAGGGGGCGATTACTTAACAGACTACTGTAGATCCAAAATACTTTTCCTTTCATCTTAATTCTATGTGTTCTACACTTGATAACTCTGATTTTATTGACAAGATCTCTCCTACCGTACCACGATGGGGGTAATACTACATTTTCAACATCACTGCTAAAGAGAAATTCTTCACATTTATGCAAGAGATTCCATCTGTAATCAAACCTTCGCTACTTGAGTCACTCCTAGCCTACATTTCGTCCTTCATTTCTTCTTTACTTCTGCCTGCTTTCACGCACTCCAAAACATCCAAATCTGCACTCCACTTCCCTAGCCATCTCCCTTACATCACACAGCCTTATCAGAAAGCACCAATTTCAATAATTCCTCCATTCCTTATCTCCGACTTTTTTCGAAATTCCTCCTTTCTCTCTCCGCCCACCCTCTCTAAAACCTCAACGCCAGCCTTCCTCTCCGTATAAATCATTTTATCCGCTCGCCGACGATCCTAAGTCTCAAAAGCCTCAAATCCACAACCAACGTTCATCCTCTTGCCTCTAAGACCAGGCCTCACATCCATAAATCGCTACGTGCTGCATTGAAGCATTTAAATATCACTCAAACGTTTCCGAAGAGAAGTTTGTTTCCATTTTAAGAACGACTCATGCTGATGAAAACATTCATACATCTATCCTAGTATTTCATTTGCACCACTTTTCATTACGTCGTTCCTTGTACTACCAAACACCGCAGTCAATTCACACAATTTTACAGGCGTACTTGGAAATTCGCACGAAAATATCGAAAACACGGAAAAATATTTTAAGAAAACTTTATTTTTGAGATTCCAAAACTACCCTACGCTACAATTCTTGCACTATGAGCAATGGAAATAAGTCCATTGAATATTTTCTCCCAAAGGGCAATGAGTAATGTGAGATTTTGTCTGAGTAATCTCAGATTACTCAGGTATTAAACCGTCACGTATTATGCCTAATCCAATCAAAATGCCAACAAAAGTGCCAAAATGAGGAATTGCCAACATCTTTTTAAAATTCGATTCCTAATGACGATGCCTATTTTTTTAAGGCTCCAATTAGTATTTTAAAGGAAAGGCATGCTTTAACACTTCAGTTATTCAGCTCAATAACGGAATAAAATTAAATGTAACCCTGTTAAGTGTTTATAATAAGGTTAAAATTAGTTTTAAAATTGAATTTTAGAAAGTATTGTACTTAACTACATTCTCCTCAGCACAACTTGGTGATAGATGGCGAATTCAGAGACCTCAGTGAATGAATAAATAATTACTTTTTATTTTTTCTTTAACAATACGCCTCTTTGAGATGCATGGTTTCCCAGGGTTATATAATATAAATGCTATTAAATAACAGTTTAAGATGATTTAGTGATTTTATTAACAATTTATTCAAGTTTAAATCAGTCAAAACTAAGCTAAAACTTACTAATATGCACGTTCGTTATCCTTATTATCATATATTTTCGTCCGAAATCGATTTTTACCGTGAATGAACGTCATGAAATTGCAAAGATCTTTCATTTAAATAATTTTTAATCCCCAAACGGTTTATTCTTAATACATATGGTGGGTATCGGACAACTATTTAACACACAAACAAATAAATTCGTTCCATGTTAGGTCTTTTGAAAACTTCACCCTCAAGGGATCATAACATCACATCTCAATGAAAAGTGGTTTCGATATCTTGGTTGATGGTCGAATTTTAATTTCAGGGATACATTTGGCAAAGAACGGGAGCATTCGAGCATGCTAAAGAAAAAAATTCACAATGAAACTGGAAATACGTTCCAGCAAGCTGCGGTTTTTCTTTCGCCTTTCGTCCAATGTCCTTTTTAGCGAAGGTATCTTCCACATTTGATCCACTTTTTTGCCCCCTTAACTATCGCGGATTTTTCTCCAGATCGGTAACTATGGTAATTGGAATAGAAGCCATTTAAACAAACAGCGAACAGTTGCTTCTGTCGCATGCTCTTTTTTACGCTCTTTCCAAATTGAAAAAATATATTTAACCCATTTTTTAAAGGATATTTTTATAGTAAACTCCTTGTGTACTTGTGATTGGTCCGTCAAAGATTTAGAACAATATCACAGCTCAGAACATCTCCACCCAATTAATCATTAGATAAATAGATTATCTAACCGAATATCCTCAATTGAATATCGCTCGGGAAATGACGCGAGACAGTCAATCTTCCGCATGGAGAGAAATCGAATAGCAAATGGTCAGTCCTTCTATTCAACTAGGTAGGATGATACAGATCTATTTTCAAATTAATGCGTCTAGCTGCCGTTTTTTTCGTTGAAGAAGAAGAGGCCATGTTTGCGTGCTGGCTCCCAGCCATTCATCCCTCCCACCCACCCACGCCGTTCGATACTTGCCAGAAGGGCTCGATGACATTAATGGCGAATGGAATAACATCATCCATTCAACGTTGCCTTTCCCTTGAGTCACGGATATAAATATCAGCTAAATAGGGATATACCCTAGCTGTCGTTTCCGAAAAAATGTATCATTTTTATTTCGTCCATTCCAGCTCCACTATACCTCTCTCCCAAATGTTCCTTTGTCTCGAGTGAAAAAAGGAATTACAGAAGTCTTTCCATTTTTCAAATCAAAGTTGACGCGAAAGAAAGTAAACTAAGACAGCGGAGTGAAGACATCTTGTTTTCCTGACATACCGTAGTCGTTCGCTCCCTAGTCGTCCCTCATCCCTAGTGGTTCGCTCATGGGAAAATCCTTTTCCATCGGGTCGAATGCATCTTAAAGGTGATAGCTACGTAAAATTTTCTCTCCAGTAAATGTTTCCCTTAAGTCAAGAAACGCGATTAGAAAATACATTAAAGCGGAATCTTTTAAATATGTACAAAAACAAACGCAAAAATAACTATAAATGTATACATCTGTAAAAAAAATATATATATACACACATACATCATATACAAGAATATAGGTAGCGGTAATCCAGTGGGTAGAGAGTTGGACTACTGACCGGAGGGTCCTGGTTCGACTTCCGGGCAAGGGACTCTGAGCACCTATCGCTTCAGCCAAGTTATGTGATTTTTTTGGTCACTAGATATTCCAGGGAAACCATATCCTGGAAAAGAACTAGCCCTACTTAAAAACCTAAAAATCTCTAAATTTCACACGCCATCCGGTTTAGTATTGAGTGAATGAACTCTACAATCACCAACCAAACCGACCATCGGGTTGATAACAGAGTTAAAGGATTATAAATAATCCAATATAATGTTAATTAATATATTATATATATTATTATTAGGGAATCTACCGGTTAATGTAAGTTTTTGGATGGAAACAACTATCAAATAAATATTTTGTGCCTCCAAACAAAACCCAATCCTGCAACTTACTCTACATACGGTCTATCTTGATCTCTGTGTACTTCTTTCCCCCTTCATCTTGTCCAACATCAACCCCCAACCCATCAATCCCCCAACATCTTGCCCAACCTTATCTTGTTCCTGCCCTTTTCTTGTTTGCCCAACATTCTCCCCTCTATTACCTTCTTCAATATTCCACTACCGCTCAATACGCCTTTCATCCATTTTTCGTGCCTCCATAGGATATCTCCCAACAATCCCTTCTTTTCCCACACAATACCTAGTACTTCCTCATTTGTTTTCCTTTCGGTCCATTTCTCCTTCTACATTCTTCTCCACACCAATATCTCAAAAGCCTCCAATCTATCATCCTGCTTTATTGACCACGTTTGCGCGCCGTCTATAGCTATGGTCCATATCAAAGTTTTTACGAGTATTTTCTTTACATACCTACACAACGTGTCCGTCATCAACTCCTTCCTCCTTGTGAAAGCCTCCTTGCCTAGTGCATTTATTCTTCTTACGTCCCTGTCACTTTAAGCATGTTGGTCCAAGACACTTCTAGGATACGTACACTGCCCCCTCTGCTCTAGTTTTTGCCCTCCTATTTTAATGTTGACCGTAGCCTTTTCCTTCTAATAAGATCACATAACCTTTGATTTATTAATATTGATTCTCCCCCATATTTTTCGCACTGAATTTCCAATTCACTCGACAATACTGGCAACCCCTTTGCCGAATGACAAACCGAAGCCTGTTCATCAGCAAGCCTAACCGATTTTACGAAATCCCCTCCGACGTTCATTCCCACCTCTAGCTCTTCCCATGCTTCCTTAATCATTTTCTCAACACATACGTTGAAGAGCACCGGTGACAATGGGAAATCCTGCCTTACCCCTCTTCCTAACACTGCCCATCTGGACTCTCCGTTTCCCACTCGCACCTGAGCAGTCTGAGACATGTACAAGTTGCGGATCAGTCTCCTGTCCCTCCAATCCATTCCTATTCTCTGCAATACACTATTTATTTTTACTATTATAGATATACACTATTATATTACTTTTTCCCAATTCACTCAATCAAACGCTTTTTCGAAGTCTACAAAACAAGCAAATACGTCCTGATTGTCTTATATATACATGTATATTATATATATGCATAATTATATATATATATACACAACTTTTGGACGGCACAATAGAACACAGAATAAAACAGATAACACGTAAAAGGACACTCACACTGTAGATGATTCAAGCTTTCGGCCTACTCCGAGGCCTTCTTATATATATATATATATATATATATATAAAGTCACTTTCTTGAAAAACCCACGAACGTGCACAATAATGTAAATTCACTAACTAGTCGACACAAACTCAGAAACTAAAACATATAAAAGAGGGAATCACTGGTTCTCGAATTTTCGGTAGTGCAACCATCTTTCTCAAGAGGAATTAGGAACATAACTCATGTTCTACAGTTATGTTCCTCATTCCTCTTGAGAAAGGTGGTTGCACCACCGAAAATTCGAGAACCAGTGAGTCCCTCTTTTATATGTTTTAGTTTATGTGTTTGTGTCGACTAGTTAGTGAATTTACATTATATATATATATTATATATATATATAATATATATATAATGTAAATTCACTAACTAGTCGACAAAAACACATAAACTAAAACATATAAAAGAGGGACTCACTGGTTCTCGAATTTTCGGTGGTGCAACCACCTTTCTCAAGAGGAATGAGGAACATAACTATATATATATATATATATATATATATATATATATATATATATATATATATATATATATATATATATATATATAGATGATTTCTTCGAAGTAACACGGAAGTGTTGAATAAAAAACTTAGACAGTAACACACAGCACGAGAACACATTAAAAGAACACTCACAATAATATCTTGATAATTTCGACGGACTCGAGCTCCGTCTTCTGCGGAAGATAAAATATGACTGAGGAAAAGGGTACGCGGTGCAGAGAGAGTATGGGACGAGGGAGAGGGGAAAAAACAGGTAGATGGGGAGGGGTGAAGGAGGGGTATATGGAGGGGGAGAAAGCGGAGCGGAGAACAGGTAGTGGGAGAGAAGTGAAGGAGGAGGTTATGGAGGGGGAAAGGGTGGCCAGAGGGGAGCGGAGATGGAATAAGGAGGATGCGGAAATAGTAACAAGCGACACAGAAAACTAACAATTCATCCACAGATCCCACAACACCCATGATCAAGGCATCAACTCACCAAGTCATCATAATGGCTTGACAAGTCAAAACACAGGACAAGGATGACAAAACGTATGCGGATGAATAAATTGTGTCACCACCTCGCAAGAAACAAATCCACCTCCATCCAACTCAGCCCCACCCCCCCATTTAGTGAACGACATTGAGACCCGGATGTTGATAGGCTTTACACAGCAATATAAATGCCATTTCCATTGTTTTTAATTATATAGGTTTATCGGATGGGGGAAGGGATGCTAGCACGGAAACATTGTAACAGTGGTTGAAGGGGGTCTTGTGGTGGGAGGCATGTTTAGGGATGGGAAGACCCGCGGACGGGGAGGAGGGATTACATGAGGCGCGACGATTGTTCACCCTGAGGTTCAGGGGTGTAGAGCACTGGCCTATATAAAATGCCGGGCAGAGTTTGCAAGTCAGAAGATAGATTTCATTCTGAGATGTGCATGAGGAGTGGGGGAAGGGCGGGAGAGAGTTAAAAGGTGGGATGGAGAGGGGTGGAGTGGTGAAAATAGGACAAGTTTTGCATCTAGCTCGCAAGCACGGAGTGGGTGTGATTCTGGGGGTGGGAGGGGATTTGGAAAGAGGCTTGGTGGATTTGAGATCTGATAGGTTGGTGGACCGTTTGAAGGTAACAGAAGGGCATTTAGGAAGAAGGTTGGACGAAACGTTGTGATTTTTGAGGATGGGGTACAGGTCTTTGAGGATGAATTTAAGGGACTGGATGCCAGGGAAGTAGGTGGTGCATATTGAGAGAGGGTGGGAGTCTGTGGTTGAGGGAGGATTGGGGGTATAGGATTGTTTTAGGATTTTTTTGTGAAGGAGAGAATCTGGGTATCCCCGCTGGAGGAGGGAATGGTGAAGGTTGTTGAGGTATTTGTTGAGGGATTCGGGATGGTTGCAAATGCGGTGCCCGCGGATAGAGAGGGAGTAAGGGAGGGAGCGTTTGGTGTGGTAGGGGTGGCAGCTGTTAAAATGAAGGTATTGTTGTTTGTTAGTAGGTTTAGTATGTATGGAGGTTAGAAATTTGTTGTTAGCTAGGGAAATATTTACATCGAGGAAAGTGATCTGTGATGATGAGAAGTGAAAGAAAGAGTTGAGGAATCATTAATGATTCCCTCAGATTCAGCCACCAACATAGAGGTGAGAACTCGCGAATCCGCATACATCCTATACTTCCGATCTTTTAAAATTCCCACCCTTACCGCCATTTTTAATTTCCTTCCCAACAGTCCGTAAACCTTCTGCCCCTCTACCCTCCCCAGGCACTCTTCCCTCAAGACCTCTCAGTCTGACCTGAAGAAGGCCTCGGAGTAGGCCGAAAGCTTAAATCATCTACAGTGTGAGTGTCCTTTTACGTGTTATCTGTTTTATTCTGTGTTATATTGTGCCGTCCAAAAGTTATATTGCTCTCGTGAGTACTTCCGCATCATCGATATATATATATATATATATATATATATATATATATATATATATATATATATATATATATAATGGAGGCGGGTCGCGGTGGTCTAGCGGGTAGAGCGTTGGACTGCTGACCAGAGGGTCCCGGGTTCGATTCCCGGGCAAGGCACTTTGGGCTAGTTGATTTTTCGTGTACCAGATCTTCCTGGGAAACCATAACCGGCACAGGGAAAGGAACTGGTCCCCCTACCCCGATGTGTGAATATTCACACGCCGTCGGGCTTGGTACATGGGTGAGCTCTACCATCACCTACTAAACCGACCTTCGGGTTGATTACTGTATTTATGGTTTATATAATGGAGAGGGTGAAATGGACCGAAAGGAAAACAAATGAGGAAGTGCTGGAGATGGTTGGTCAGGAGAGGGGTTTGTTGAGAGAAATCCTATGGAGGCAGGAAAAATGGATGAAAGGCGTATTGGATTGTGTTTGGAGTTACAAAAATGTTTATTTGATAGTTGTGTCCATCCAAAAACCTACCTTATTTTTTGTAAATCCAAGCAAAACCAAATCCAGCATCCTACTCTACATCAGGTCCCTCTTCATCTCTGTGTACTTCTTTCCTCCCTTCATCCCGTCCAACATCCCTATCCTGTTCCTGCCCTTTCCTCGCTTGCCCAGCATTCTCCCCTCTATTAACTTCTTCAACATTCCACTACCGCTCAATACGCCTTTCATTCATTTTTCCTGCCGCCATAGGATTTCTCTCAACAAACCCCTCTCCTCTCCCACCATTTCTAGTACTTCCTCATTTGTTTTCCTTTCGGTCCATTTCACCTTCTCCATTTTTCTCCACACCCAAATTTCAAAAGCCTCCAATCTACGTCTATCCTCCTGCTTCAGCGACCACGTTTCCGCGCCGTATATAGCTACGCTCCATATATGAGTTTTTACAAGTCTTGTCTTAACCTCCCTACACAACAACCCCGTCATCAACTACCTCCTTCTTGAGAAAGTCTCTTTGCCTAGCGCAATTCTTCTCCTTACGTCCCTACTACTTTGACCGTATTGGTCCAAAACACTTCCAAGATATGTAAACTGTTCTTCCTGCTCTATTTTTCCCCTCCTATTTTAATGTTTACCTTAGCCTTTCTCTTTCTGGAAAAAAATAATATATATAATATATATATATATATATTTAAAAATTCATATACTTTTGAAAGAATAATATGTTCACTTAAAGACAAAATTGACGTAATTCAACAAAGCGGTGTTTATAAACTAAATTTTACAGACTGTAACGCCATCTACAACGTACAGACTGGGAGGACTTTCGACATTAGGATTAAGGAGCACCGTTTATGCTTCCGGAAGAAAGACAACAAATCACAATTCGCCAAATACCTCTTAGACTGCAATCATTCCAGTAATTTCACAGCAAACATTTTACACACAGAAACGAAAGATCGCAGTTTGAACGCTCTGGAATCCCTTCAGTCAGGTAATCTTTAGGCGGTTAACGATATCCTTTTCCTCTCGCGTTCCCTCTCCTTAAATTCTTGAACGCCTTCCCACACCATTCCCTCCCCCACCAAGGCAGTGATAGTCACCGACCCTCCGTTAATGAGGGTCAACCGTTGCAAGCAAACACCCCCCCCCCTTGTACCGTCTGCATCCAATAGTTCTCCCTCACCTTCCCTTCACCCACCAATGATTACTACAGTACCACCCTTCTCCCTAACTTCCCCTACCTGGCTTCTGGATATCTATATAAGTTGAAAAATGTTGTTGGATTGTACCTGATGATGATGCGCAGCATAGAAATCATGGTCGTGTTCTATTAACAGTGTGTGGAAGTGCAAAGGTTTTATCTCTTTCTCTTTTTTTTGCCCTCAAGATTTCTAGAAGGGTAAAGGGCACATGAGTTTCCTCACAGCACAGTGGGGAACGCTACGCCGGCAAATTTCATTGGTAATCGTAGATTCAAGCGCTAGAATAGAACATAAGAGATACGGACACAGTTATGCTCCTTAATTCCTAACGCTACGCACAATCATCAACAATTCGAACACAAACACCAGAAAAAATGAAATTAACTTGATTACTAGAATTTGATTTTTTTAATTTAATTTTTAATTGTTTGCGTATTATTCTGAGAGCCACCACCAGAGTATGTGGCAGGGGGTGATTACGCACCAGGCTACGCAGTTTTCACCCTGAAAAAGATGTCTAAAGAGGTGTATTTCCAATTCATGCAAGAACTCCATTCTTCATTCAATTTAACCTTCGTTCCATAAGTGATTCCCAACTTAGATCCTGTAATAAATTTGTTGCGCTACTCGGTTTATCACGACACCGTCATGCAAATCTATCTCCACTATGCGATCCAATTCGGTAATCATATTGCGCTATAGAAAATAATCGAACTAGGCAACTAATTTATCGTGTTGCTGTACTTTAGTCTTAAGATATTATATGTATTAATTGTGTTGCTATTTATGTATACTTTGTGAAATAGCTCAATAATATTAATCTTGTAAGTGTTTAAAGACGGGTTAGCTGTAGAATATACTCAATAGTCTCAATCTCGCTCCAAAAAAAAGAGGAATATTTATCTTTCCATCCAGCATAATGAGAATCCCATACACTTGTTGAATTATTGATTGATCAATTGACTCATTGATGAATCGGTCAGGTGCGCCAATTGTTCTATAATGCATATATATACGTACAGCCTCCACTATTTACTGCAACGATTTCAGAGCGTAAAAATCATTCGCCTTGGCCAGGATCCCGGTCAAGGCGAATGATTTTTACGCTCTGAAATTGTTGCATTGTAATGCACACATAGCGGATGACTCCGTTAAAGTTATTGTTGCGGCATCTCCCGCAGTTTCTCGAAATAAAAAAAAATCTTCTATTAAAATAATGTGCATTCTCTCGGGGAAAATAGATTTATTGATCACACTCATAAAATGCTTAAAACTCTTCAAAATATACCAAATCTTATACTTATAAACTCTTCAAAATACTCTCTAACTGCAGCAAATACACTTGCGGAGACGTGTCTGCCACGCATAATAAAACACCCTTTAAACTCCTCTCTGCGGGAATGTCTCTCTCAGGAACGTCGTAACCTGATTTTGGATGTCTTCCATCTGGTCTTCCGATGCTTCCCTTTCAGCTCTCTCTTCAGTCGGAGAAATAAAAAAATAAGTCGCTGGAAGCCAATTCGGGACTGTAAGGGGGCTGGGGGACCACAGGTCCAGGAAGTTGGCAACGATGAAGGACGTGTGGCTGGGGGGGCATCTATGCTAAATAATCAAAAACACAATTCACGTGGATGCACATCTTTCCGCTCCGACTGCTCGAAGCAAACTTGCGACCGGCTGCGTTGAAAGAGCAGACACCCCCCCACATTTCCAGACCCGTTTTACCGAGCTGCCATGGATACTCGCGTCACAATAAAATCATGCGTATTGCTTTCCTAATGGCTCCTGTTTGTATTCACTGGAGAGTTGAATTTGAGCCAACATGTATTCTTTCATTGAGCCAAGTGTACGTGAAGAGTAATAATTCTGCATGAACACCTGGTGATCTAATACCCACGCCCTTCCGGCGGCTCGCTGGGTATTGTGTAGGCGTAGATGTACTGAGCACTTACTAAAACCAGACGGAAAATAACAATGTTCTGGCGTGGAATATTAAAAAAAGAATAGAGAGAGTACGACAACGAACCCATCCTGGTAAGATATTCAAAATAAAAAACCTGCCCAGCCATTCAACAACCCTACACAGCGACACTGAAACTTTCCTTGACCCCAGATACCCAAACTCAAAGGAAATGACACCTTGAAATAATTTTTTTTAACTCTCTGTTCCCGTACTTGACGCTCTAGCTTTCTGCTTTTATCCCGCCCAATTAACCAGCTTTCTGAGTTTTGACAAAAAAAGAATCCCTCCAAAAGCACTCTGACGCTGACATACTGCGTGCGTGAACAGCGTGCTTTTTTTAAAAGGAGCACGCGTCGGAATGTGAGAGAGTTTTTGAGTGGTGGACTCAGCACCGACTGAGTAGGCCTTGAGGGGCAAAAGAAATTGGGTTGGGTTGGGGAAGGGGGTTGGAAAGAGAAATTGGTTGTTGGAGTGGGGAGTGAGGGTTGAAAGAAGCTGGTGGCTTAGTTGGATGAACATAACGTAGACACAGGAGGATGCTGTGAAAAGTGCAAAGAGGAGGAGAAATGGCGTGGCGAGGAAGAATGTTGGAGTTCACGTGCTGCCTCAACGTGAAAGAGCTAACAAAATGAAATAATAACCCCAACTTTTACCCTTTAAATATGCAAGGAATTTATTCGCTCTAAATTTTTTTCCGGCTTCTTTGTGTTAACTGAGTTAAACTTACGTTTCGCTTGTGGATGAAATCCATGAGAGGAGATAGAGTTGCGTTTGGGCCAAGGTTTAGTTAGATATTCGATCAGGCGGGTTACAATCTTTGCTAAAAGTCTCAAAACATTAATGTGATAGTTATGAGTGAGAACTTACGTAATAAAAACAAAGGAAATCACAGCTGCACAACTGCGATTTTCCTTAAAGGGAAAGGCTACGGTGAACATCAAAACAGAAGTGGAAAATTTAAGGCAGGTGGTGCAGTTTGCGTGTCTAGACGGTGTCCTGGTTCCAAAATTACCAAAGTGGTGGGGATGTAAGTAATGGATTGTACCAGGCAAAGAAAATTTCACAAGGAGGAGGGACTTGATGACTAGGGGTTTTGAGAAATGAAGGCTGTTACGAAAAGGCTCGTTAAAAAATGTTAATATGGAGCGTAGTTATGTAGAGCGTAGATTGGAGGCTTTTGAGATGTAGACATGGAAAAGGATGGGAAAGGTGAAGTGAACAACAAGGAAAATAAACGACGAAGTGGTAAAATTGGTGAAAGGGGAGGCGATGGGTCCAAGGTCAAAATTGTCACAGGTGTAGGGACGTAAGGAATGTATGAAAAAAATTGAGGCGCGGAAAGTTAGCGCCCCCAAACCGAGATATGGAAAAAGGGAATATATGCGATTTTTGAGCTATTTATGAGCTCCAAAACACCACCAGTCCCGATTTTTGGGCTCAAATAGTTTGTCAGGAAAATCAGTAAACATGTTGGGGGTGCTAAATTTCGAAAATTACGCTGAGTGAAGTTTGCACCCCCGACACGTTTCCTGATTTCCTGCCAAACTATTTGAGCTCAAAAATCGGGACTACAGTATAGTATTAGCGTTTTGGAGCTCATAAATAGCTCAAAAATTTCGTGAAAACCGCACCACGATTGCGCCTCGCAAATTAAAGTTGGGTGCTAACTTTTCGAAAGTTAGCACCGCCAACACGTTTCCAGATTTTCCTGCCAAACTATTTGAACTCAAAAATCGGGACTGGTGGAATTTTGGAGCTCATAAATAGCTCAAAAATCCCACATATTCCCTTTGTCGACATCTCGGTTTGGTTCGCTAACTTTCCGCACCCAAAAAATTGCACCAGGGAAAGAGGCTTTCAACAAGGAGGAGGGAATTGATGACAGGAATGTTGAGCAAGGCAAAGGCTGGTTAAAACTTTGAAATGGAGTGTATTTCTGTATGGAGCGAAAACATGGATATTGAAGCAGGATGATAGGGGTAGATTGACGGTTTTTGAAATGTGTGCGTGGAGAGGGTGAAGTGGAAAAAAAGGGAAACAAATGAGGAAAAATAATGAGCGAGGAGAGGAGATTGTTCGAAGAAATCAAAAGGAGATAAAAAAATTGATGCAAAGCGTATTGAGCGGCATTGAGATGTTGAAGACGGTAATAGAGGGAAGACTGTTAGGCAAACGAGGAAAGGGCAGGAACAGGATAGAGATGTTGGACGGCATGATGGGAGGAAAGAAGTACACGGAGATGAAGAGGGTCTTGTTGTAAAGTGGAATGTCGGGTTGTGTTTCGTACAGAGAGACAAGTTTGGGACGTGTAGTTGTGTCCATCGGTAGGATGCCAATAAAAAATCTTAAAAGTGTTTTTTAGAGAATAATTTGTCTTTAATAGCAAAATGACATGATTAAGTGAACCACTTCAAATAGCTCATTACATTCGGTAATTTGTGGTTGTATTCGTTTACGTTCAATAAGATGTGTCGAGTACTTAAATCCCTCGGCGTGCGACGCGAAACGTCGGAAAACTTTTTTTAAATGAACTCCCGAACATCAGGATAGTATTCCATAATCTATGACGAAAAGATGGCTTTCTTTATTTCCAAACGTTCTTAAAGTGTAAAGAACAGGGATTTTCAACAAAACAACCAACACAATCACATATATTATATTCCAAAGTAATAACATGATATATTTGATATGAACCTTCGTATATATTGTCATTGAATTTTATACGGAAAGGAATCTATGAGCATGTATAAGAATTTTACACAAAATTTTTTAAAATTTAAAAAAATAAAGGTATAATAATATTTTTTAAGAAAAGGTCAATGTGAATGTGCTATTTGTTATTTATAATTGCCTCTTTTTTAACGATATCATATTCCCCAAGCGAGATTTTACGTAGATGGATAGACAGAACTAACTACCGATTAATTTATGAGCCTCCTCTATCGAGACGTGATAACCTACACCACAATAAATTTTTCTTCAAATCCACGTTCTTTAAATCACCATTATTCCTGCCCAACAAGTCAAACCCTTTCTTCCCCCTACCTAGCCAACATTTCCCTATAGTCTTCCTCCATATTATTGTGAAAACGTGAATATTCTCCCAAACATCTATCGAAGACCAACATTTGATGACCCAGAAAACTCAAAGGCCTTATCATGAATGACTCTTTGATGGCATCACATTTAAAAAATTAAAATAATCTAAAAATGAAAATGTCCATAGAGCCGACAGCAGGGAACATGGGATAATATTTCGGTAAAGGAATTAATAATCGTGGACTAAAACGCAGCCTCTGTTGATGGAGGAAAACGAAATGAAGTGTTGACGAAAGGGATTATCTTATTGACTGAAAGAAATCGTTTAAAATCTCATAATTCAACATCTCTTTTAAAAAACAAAAGTCGTTGGCCTTTATGGAAGGCACATAGGCAAAGGCCTACACTCAAAACGAATCATAACTTTCCAATTTTGTGACGAGTACTTCAATTTTTAAGGTAAACAAATATTCCTAGAAACGCTTCATGTTGATAAACTGCATAGAATAGTGCTACGCCGTTTTCAAATAACCTTAGCAACTGCTACAAACAAGTTCACGCAAGAAAATGATAATGGAGACGTAATTCTATTCCCACTTATGAGAATGAGAAGACGGGGATATTTGCCCGAGGACATTCCACTCAAGCAGGGTGAGCAATTCACAAATTAATGACATCCACACATTCATTTACACGACACCAGACCCAAAGGCGCGTGTCGGGGATAGGAGGCGCTAGAAAATCAGCGATTAAAGGAGTTGAAAATTAATGTAACTTATGTCTATTTTCCATTTCCGTCTTAGTTTTTCCCCTTTCAGTTACACTCGGAAATAGCGCACGGGAAAAACAAATACTTAAACCTAACACACGTATTTTATAACAATTGCCTGTCCTGCAGATGTCATACGAGGATCTTCATCAATGGAAATAGATTTACGAGTACGTCTCTAATTCGTCGTCGTTTAATTAATCCGTCGGTCATCCAAGGGGTTGCATTACTGAGTTAATTGGAAATTCAGTGCGAAAGACATGGGATGAGATTCAATATTAATAAAACAAAGGTTATTGGCATTTTTCAGAAGGAGAAACTACGCTAAGTTAAACATAAGAATAGGAGGGCAAAAACTAGAAAAGTTGGAAGCGTTTACGTATCTTGGAAGTGCTTTGGACCAAAAATGTCACAAGTGATAGGGTGTTTAAGGGGCAACCTTTGATAGGTCATAAACAAAAACAATCCGCTAAAACACGGCCGAATTTTGAAATACAATGTTAATTTCATGGAATTTTTATGCTTAAAATTGCTTATACGTAGTAGATACGTAAGGATAAGAATTCCGCTCGGCAAGGAGGCTTTCTCAAGGAGGAGGGAGTTGATGACGGGGACGTTGAGTAGGAAGGTCAAGAAAAGACTTGCGAAAACTCTGATATGGAGCGCAGCTATGTACGGCGCGGAAACGTGGTCGCTGAAGCAGGAGGATATACTTATGTAGATTGGAGGCTTTTGAAATGTGGGGGTGGAGAAGAATGGAGAAGGTGAAATGGGCCGAAAGGAAAACAAATGAGAAAGTGCTAGAGATGGTGGGTGAGGAGAGGGGTTTGTTGAGAGAAATCCTATGGAGGAAGGAAAAATGGATGAAAGGTGTATTGAGCGGCAGTGGAACGTTGAAGAAGGTAATAGAGGGGAAAATGTTGGGCAAGCGAGGAAAGGGCAGGAACAGGATGGGGATGTTGGACGGGATGAAGGGAGGAAGGAAGTACGCGGAGATGAAGAGGGACCTGATGTAGATTAGGTTGCTGGATTGGGTTTTGTTTGGAGTTAGAAAATGTTTATTTGATAGTTGTGTCCATCCAAAAACCTACCTTAACCGGTAGATTACCAAAAAAAATATACATAGAAAAAATACATACATATGGGTTGCGGTAGTCCAGGGGGTAGACCGTTGGACTACGGACCGGGGGGTCCCGGGTTCGATTACCGGGTAAGGCACTCTGGCCACCTGCAGCTCCACCCAAGCTAGTTGATTCTTCGGGTACCAGATCTTCCTGGGAAACCATAACCGGCACAGGGAAAGGAAATGGCCCCCCTACACTAGTGTACGAATATTCACTGAATTCACCCAGTACTAAGCTCGACGGCGTGTGAAATTAACACATCAGGGTAGAGGGACCAGTTTCTTTCCCTGTGTCGGTAATGGTTTCCAAGGAAGATCTGGTACTCGAAAAATCACATAGCTTGTGTGTGGCTGCTGGTGTCCAGAGTGCCTTGTCGGGGAATCGAACACTATATCTATATATATATATATAATATTTTTTCTATATATATTTTTATATTCTATTGTATATTATTCATATAATATTGTGTACACATATAAATATATATATAAACAAACGGATACAAAATATTCAACACAAAGAAACATAAAGGAAGGACACTCACAGTATGTATTGACGTTTCGACGGCCCGGCCGTTGTCATCAGAATGGCGTTGTCGGGGAAGAGTGGGGAGGACATGTGCAGGAGAAGGGGAGGGGAGGAGAGGTAAGGGACCAATAGGAAACGGACAAGGTTGGGGGGGGAGAAATGTAGGCAGTATCGAATGAAATCAGTGGGCTTGGTTCAGCCCGGGGGGTTTAAAAGCCTGGAGCACCCAGATATGGAGATTCCCCGACGCTGGCCGCACCATGCAACCGACCACGCTGGAAATGCTGCCATCTCCTAAGACCTTCCACGTCCCTTATTACAAACTCCCAACCCATAGCCACCTGCACCTCTAAAAACACTATATGTCGCCTCTCCTGTAACTTCTGCCCTGCCTTTTACGTGGGTGAATGCACGACCACCTTTCCCTCCGAATGAATGACCACCGCTATTCCACCAAATCTCCCACCTTCCTTAATTATCCCATCCCTACTCACACTGCTTCCCACAACCAGCTTTTTAATGATTTAATTTTGTGGGTTCCGGGGAAGAAAGTGGTGATAAGGTTAGGGCATTTTGGGCGGTTTGGTTAGGGGAGAGGAGTGTATTGGGTTGACGGTTTGAGAATTTTCCTATTGAGCAGTGTTTCATGGTACCCACATTCTCTGAGAGAGACGTATAGCTGGTCCATGTGTTTCAGTTTGGAGGGGTGTTGTTGCAGAGACGGACGCCACGGAATGAGAGTGAGAAGGGGATGGAGCATTTTGTGTGCGATGGGTGACAGCTGTTGAAATGGAGATATTGTTGGGTGTTGGTCGGTTTAATGTGGACTGAGGTGTAAAACTTATTATTCTGGAGACTAATGTCATTATCTAGGAAAGTGACATTCGAGTGTGATATAGATGAAGTGAAAGACACCGAGGAGGAGGAGTTCAGTGAGGAAATGATGGATAATAAAGGTTCGCGTCCGTGGGACGAAAGGAGGAAAATATTATCAATTTTGGGGGCCCAGAAGATTGGCTTGAGAGTTTTATACTATAGAAAGTTTTGTTCAAGGTTACCCATAAAAAGATAGGCGCATGAAGGAACCATACAGGTGCCCATTACACCACCTTTTATTTGCAAATATATTTACTCGTTGAAGTGGAAAGCAACACATAATCCGTGAACTCTTCCCAATTATTAACAACAGTCAAACCACGTCGCTCTCATTCCCACATTGTCCCTCCGTTTCGTTTAAACGCACGTCAAAATTGCAACATATCTTAAAGTCGACAAAACCCCCTGCGAGCACCCCTGTCTCTTCCACCACCCTGTCCGCACCATGCAACCGACCACGCTGGAAATGCTGCCATCTCCTAAGACCCTCCACCTCTCTTACTACTACCTCCCAACCCAAAGGCGCCTGCACCTCAAAAAACATTATATGTCGCATCTCCTGTAACTTCTGCCCTGCATTCTACGTGGGTGAATGCACGACCCTTTCCCTCCGAATGAATAACCACCGCTATTCCACCAAATCTCCCACCTTCCTTAATTATCCCATCCCTACTCACACTGCTTCCCACAACCAGTCTTTTGATGACTGCTTCTCTGTTTTGGTGATTGAAACCCTTCCCAATTCCGCTAGCATCATAGAGGTGAGAGCCCGCGAGATGGCTACTAACTAATTGACAAACAGTGTGCAGTTACACAAGAGTTGTACCAGTTCAAAAAATAACAACACATACCCGACACCGTTTCAATGGCATTTATTGATTTTTGGGAGAAAACTACGAATTACACAAAGTTATAAAAAAGAATTGGCGCCTCAGATGCAGTAAAAAAGTATCTGAAAACGTTTTATAAAATTAATGAGAATCAATCTGAGAAAAACTTGAATGTTCGACATTAGTGCGTGGGTGGTCTGAAAAGTTTCCAAGAAAAAAATGTCTTGTATCTTTGTTAGGTCGGAAACTTTTCAGCCCACCCTTGTGTATCCGTTTACGAAATACGCAAATGGATACATGTATTGAACATTAATTTTCATCACTCGTCTCTAACACATGGGCTAAAGTGACACTTATGACTTGTGCAGTGACGATATGGATTAAAGGATGCATGTCGTCATGGTGCCCACGTGATGGATACGTGACCTCGCCTTCCCCAGACCTCTTTATAAGACCCGTGCGTCGGAGCAGTTGGAGGGGTCGGATGATGAAGTCTCTTCCCAATCATCAGCGGTGCCCACGAGAGCATAAGCTATCTCAGGGTACCGGCAAGGAGGCCACCATTTTGAAAAATACAACGAAAGATCAGAACGCGAAGCGGACGAAGCGCCCTCCCCCACCCCATCCCAAGCCTCTCTCAACCCGCTAGTCATGGAGAATTCCCTTGTACTTATCACTCACCCTCCCCTCCCCACCTCCCTCTCCTCCCTTGAGATTAGCGCAAGGAGAAAATTCGAGGGAGGTTTAAGTTTGAGTTTAAAACAAAGGGGTTGGAGATCTTTCTCCCTTCTAAGCGGGAGATATCATGAGGGACTGCGCAAGTCCTGGGGAAAAAATCGAAATATGCATGCATGCACATATAAATAGAAATTTCTCCAGAGCAGAAAAAACCAAGGGGTGAAGACCACCGCACCGGCGACCTCTTTCTTGGGAGAAAAGGGGTCACGGGTAAAGGGAAGAAGGAATTATGGGCAAAATGCGACCGAATAAATTTCAAAGTTTCGCTTCATCGCTCGCGTTCAATGGACGGTGTAATGATAAAGATTCCCTTCATTATTTTTTATTTTTGAAAAAAAAGAGGCTGACGTTATTGTGCTCAGAGGAAGTTTTCAGTCATGCTCCTGAAATTAAAAACATCTGCCAGTAACTTTAATAAACAATAAAGTGAACCTTATAAAATAATAAATTATATAGGGTTAAAATATTCTAGCCAAGTATAAATCTGCCATCCTGTGGTAGATGGAATTCATTGCGCCTTGAAAACGTTGGTGAGTCTAATTTCTGGCATATCACAGAGATTTCTGAGTCTTTACCATGGATAAAGACCGTAATAAGTGTATTGGAGAACGTTCTCTTGCTAGTATTTCGGATTTGAATATGATTGTCTACAATTTTCCACGTATGTTACTCAATAACCTCTCTGAATCAAGTTACTTCAATATCGTATTAGATGCTCCAAATTTTTAATTTTAATTTATCTCGAAAAAAAGATTTATCTGAAGTCCTACCTGTGCTGTATCAAATTTGCAAACTTTTCCGAATGTGTTTATTCAAAGATTGATATTGCGGTTGTGAGATTAAATATTTCCAAATTACTGAGCAATCATAGTAGTATGTTTCACAGGGTGTAATGATTCATTTTTTATAAATACTAATAAAATATATAATGCGCACCATGACAACTTAGAAGAGAACACCGGAATCACCCCACAAAATGAAACTTCAGGAAATTATAATTAAAATAATTTCAGTTACTAATACTGATGGAAACATTCTCAAGATAATAAGAAATATACATAAATACACTGTGGCCATTAATAAGGCTCCCTCTGTCTCTGTCACAGCATTATAACCATTCCGAACCATAGAAATGATGTCATCCTAACACAAAGGAATGATAACCATTCCCATTTTATCGTCCAGATTATGCATTCAAAGGGTATAATGGATCACAAATGTCCAAAGTGAGGTTTTATCACCAAATAAGGATATATGCGAGTTATCACACTCAAGGGTCATTGATCGACCTTTTAGGTTAATCGTGATTTCGTCCACCGAGAGACGGTGACCTCTTTGAACATTTTGTGGGGTACTTTCATCTTATTATTTTCTTGTGGTAACCGATGATCGCCCTCAAGTAGTTTGAGTCCTTGACCGACTGGAAGAAAAGGCGATCGCCATCCAAATCCTATTCTTAACCGGTTAATGCGTTCACGGTCCGGCGTAGGAGTCATTAGAAAAACAATCGCTAATGAAAATACAATGAATTACTGCAAAGCGAATAAGCTTTCTCCTGTTCGAACTTTACAGGCTTATGGTCGGATGATTGAAGTAACTCAGCTTCTGTGGATCAACTTACTAAATTAACTGGAGAATTGGAACGAAAATATGAAAGCATATCGTTTGCAATTGTCTGTAAGTAAAATATGTGAGTAATTTCTTAGCATTTACGAGTGCTTTCGTGTGTCTTAAGGGTTTAATAAGACTTTATAGACATAATTGAATGCGATTTAATTGAATAAATTCAAACATGGTGGTCACTCTATCATAACGTACAGCAAGATGAAACGTAGAAATACCTCGATATCCAACAAATAGTTAACGCATTTTAAGAGAAATGGATGGAAAATATTAAATGAGGCGAATTAAGAAACGCATGCATTACCTACAAATGAGAAACTAAATTTTATTTCAATAAAAAATAGTGTTATATTAAGGAGGAAGCTTCTTGGTAAAAATGGCTGATTATTTGATTTTCAATTTAGGTATTCTTCATCATAACTCAGGCAATTAAGTTTAAATAAGACATTTCGCATAATCTTCAAGTAATTGTGCACTAAAGATGGCACCCTTGCCAAAGGATAACTTCTCGAAGAGAAATTTGGAATTAATGCGGTGAACGAGATGATACGGTTAATGTACTGGCTTCCCACCCGGAGGATCCAGGTTCTAATCCTAGAAATGACAGATATTTTTCAGTGTTATCCCGATCCCTAATTGAGATAATTTGAACCGTTTATTTGACTCCTTATTGTCGCGGTGGACGGAAGGCGATGGGGGAAGGTTGGGTCGATGATGCATGACGGCAATCTTACTTTACATACATTTATTGTCTAGAGACATACATCGAGAACAAATGACAACTAAACCTAGTGGACACCCACGGGATGAGTCGGGAGCGAAGCCGATCAGTACCCCGTGGTCCCGTGCTCGGTCCTGTTGGTCGCCGGCTGGTCGCACTGGCAGCACGCCGAACCAACGATCCCATCCGACGTAAGGCACAGGACTGCTGAACCCTTAGGCATGAGGCCTTACATCCATCCTTGTCCGGTACGGGACGCCGTTAATCATCCTCAACGAGTGACGTCGCGGCGAGCCACACATTGACCATTGCCCTGCGGGGGTTACCGAGGTTCAAGGACTCGCGGCCCGCGCCGGGGCAGGGTCGCGTCGGGCTCATGTCCTGTGCGACATCTGGTCACCACCCATACAGGACGGGTGGTCGCGTCAGGTCCATGTCCATGCAACACATGGCCCAATGATTCGCGTCGGCCTATGTCCTTGCGACATTATGTTCCCATGAAGAAACGGGTACCTGGAAATATTCTGAGGCTACAAATTCTCACTTTCGAGGCTAACACAATTATTAATTCCGCTGAGAAAAAAAAATTTTTAATAGGAAAGAGTAAGCGTTACTAAGACTAGAGACTAAGACTAATTATCATCTCATATTCCTGCTCAACGTAGGCTACTCATTCTTTTCCTACACTCTTCCGTTTCGCTGAAGCGATTCATCGTCGGACTACGCATAACTCCAAACATTTAAATTTTATTTGTATTGAGGAATTTGGTGAAATTACTCTTGAGGCAACATTTCACGAAAGCTAATCGAATTTATTAAAAATCAAACATGAACAAAAGTGTCAGACTGATCTCTAAAATCCCTTTTCTTCTCTTGGGTATACCCTGGGGACGAACCCTACCTTTGCCGAGGCCATCCCTCGCTGCCAAGGGCGCGGGTGTAGTCGAGAACGGGGATTTAGCTCAGCCGAGGGTACTCTAGCGTTTGTTCCCGGTCGTCGTAGACTCACCTTCTTCACCGTCACGACGACGAGGTCGCATAGCGATGCATCATTGGATATCACAGCACATCAACACTCCACATCGCATTTGCGCCTAGCTTAATCCCTCTACCTAACACTTGGACATTGATGATTGAACAATGATCACTGAGCGTTGATCGAATTTGAGGAAGAACGATGAAAGTTTGACAGATGCACAACGAACCGGCGCTGAAGTAGGTCGGAAGACGGAAGCGAGAGAGAAACAAATGTTGAGTGACCCATGGCTCTGGGAGATTATTTTCATTGCCGTCCATCTCATTGCACCTGCGTTAACAGAAATGTTCCACCAATGAGCGATTCGCAGGTTGATTATGTGGACCGTTCCACGGTGTCTCAGGACAGATTGTTTTTGCACCTTCTACCAATTAGCTTTTGAAATGCACCATGAATAATTTCACGGAATGACAACTGTATATCCTTAGACTGGTGCGACAGTGCTCATCACAGGAATGGAAATCTCGACTTGGGTCTGCAAAATAAAAGAAAACGTTCACCATATTGCAAATTTTACGGTCCCAAACATTTGTAACAATGACGCTATAAATGAATAACATCAGTTGGTAATCTCTCGGTGATTTTCTCTCACTTCCCCAATGCCATTTGAAGTGCCAATCAGTCATCAAAATAAAAAGAGTAAAAAACTGGTCCACATTTTTACATGATGTTGAATCAAGCGGAATATTTTAGTTTGTGCTTAGGCAGTGAACATTATGACGGTATTATCAGAAATGTTCTACCGTTTGAGATTTTTTTACTTTTACCTTCTACTTTACAATACCAAAAAAAGGAAAGAAATATTTGTACTTTTCCACAGATTTTATTAGATGGTGATGTATTAGATGGATGATAAAATCTGTGGAAAAGTACAAATATTTCTTTCCTTTTTTAGGTATGGATATTAAATACTTCCACGAAGTGAAGCCTGAAACAGTAGAATATATTCTAATTTACCGATTTTTTTAGCTTTTTCTACCATTAAAGATTTGAAGGTTTTGCATAAACACGAACTTAACACCGTCGACTAACCAGCACTACTTGAAAATGACAACCACACACCACAGCATACCTTTCTACCATTACTTCCCTTCCCTTCATCCTCTTGTTACAAATTTCTCGTTTTCTAAAATTTGCGCCTCTATATCACAGTCTGAAACATTCAACCCCCAAATAAAAATGCTTTGCATCCACCTTTCCAAAATCCTTTGGATTGCTCCCTCTCCTCCAAAGCCACACCTGGCACTTCCTCGTTTGTTTTCCTTTCTTTCCGTTTCACCACACCATTATTTCAAAGCCTCCAATCTATATACTCTTCGCGTCGTCTTGCTTCAAAAACTGTTTCCACGTCGTTGAAAACCACGATCCATATCAAATGTTCAATGATTCCTTACTTAACATCCTTTATCGACTTCCTGTCAACAATTCCTCCGTCCTTTCTGAAGCTTCTTTGCCAAACGAAACTCATATATTCCTACTCTTTTGGCCATTCTGGTTCTGAATGGTCTGCCCCAAAAATGAGTAGCATATATCTAGGTAAAAAAATACTGCAGATCAAAGTAAAAATTAGTAAAACTATTCAAAGCAGCACACTTGTGCTTCAACACAGCCATATCGGGGCCTCTGCCAACCTTCCGCTATTCTTTCTGGAAGGTGTCGACGGGAGTCTAGTTCGGGCACCTCCTTTTGGCTTATTTGACATTATTCAGTGGTTCCAAATTGTACTCAAAGGGGTCGCCCTTGGGTCGCACTTAAAGATCCATGTCTTTTCACCATTGACCACCTATTAGGATAGATAGGATACTATAATTGCTCATTTTTTTAAGACATTCAATATTTATCCCAATTAGAACGATAGTAAAGACGATTATAATGGACGGTGGATAATTACACAGGCCAACAGTGGTTTTGGTGCCGGAGCTTTTAATGCTGATTTAAAGAACAATTGGGGTGCTGAATCCAATTATGACACTAGTTTTTTCCTATCAGCTATAGTTTTCAAGATATAGATATGTTGTTACTTACGTAAAAAAATCTTCTGCATGATGATATGGGAATATTATATTAATAACACAGGCCAACAGTGGTTTTGGTGCCGGAGCTTTTAATGCTGATTTAAAGAGCAATTGGGGCGCTGAATACAATTATGACACTAGTTTTTTCCTATCAGCTATAGTTTTCAAGATATAGATATGTTGTTACTTACGTAAAAAAAATCTTCTGCATGATGATATGGGAATATTATATTAATAACACAGGCCAACAGAGGTTTTGGTGCCGGAGCTTTTAATGCTGATTTAAAGAACAATTGGGGTGCTGAATCCAATTATGGCACTAGTTTTTTCCTATCAGCTATAGTTTTCAAGATATAGATATGTTGTTACTTACGTAAAAAATCTTCTACATGATGATATGGGAATATTATATTAATAATTATCTCATTAGTCTACAATATAGAAATATACATAAAACTTATTGACAGTTAATTGAAAATAAAAGGAACACCGCAGAGTGGTTATAAATTAGTATACTTATAGATTTATTTAACTTTTAAAATTATTTTCCGGAATATATCAAATATTCCCTCCCATGGACTACAACCTTGTCGTGGTGGAAGGGCTTGTGTGTTCCGATGACCCCTAGAGCTGTGCTGGCGGGAGTAATAATAATTACTCCTGGAAGGGTCACCCATGCCAGATAGGTCGAAGGTTAGGAGCCAGACGAAAGGTAGTCCACGCAGCGTCTGTTCCTCAGTGAGGCGGCTGCAATGGCGTCTGACCCCAGTGGGGCGGCCATTAAGTGATGGTGTCACGTTAAAAGCACTATTGAGGAAGGCAACGGGAAACTACCTCAATTATGATTCCCAAGAATATTATGATGGGCACTATAGATAATACCCGGCAGCGGGAGAGGCAAGGCTTCCGCGGTCGTCATCCCACGAAACCCTTGCAGGGAAGAAATAACTTCAGCAGGACAGAAGACTCAGAAGAAGGCGAAAGTAGTTAGAATAGGAAACTGGAACGTCAGGACAATGTTGAGGAGAGGCAAATTAGAAAATATTAAGCGAGAGATGGAAAGAGGTAACATAGATGTTTTAGGCCTCTGCGAGGTGAGATGGAAGGATAGCGGGGATTACTGGAGTGACAATTATAGAGTAATATACAGCGGCGGGGATGAGAGCCAACGAGGGGTTGCCGTAATTTTAAATAAAGGGGTAGGAAGAAGCGTAGTCAACATAGAGCAAGCGACAGATAGAATTTTACTCGTAGAGATTAAAGCAGAGCCGACGAACTTGGTCATTATTCAGGTATACATGCCACCGAGCAACCACAAGGAGGAAGAAGTCGATAGGATGTATGATGAGTTAGAGGATATCATCGCGAGTGTTCCTGCAGGGAAACATTTGATAGTGATGGGGGATTGGAATGCGACGGTAGGCGAAGGAAGAGATGGTGGTGAGGTGGGGGACTATGGGTTAGGCACGAGGAATGAACGCGGGGAGAAAGCAATTGAATTCTGCAGGAGACAGGGGTTAGTCATCACTAACACATGGTTTAGGCACCACAAAAGGCGTAGGTATACATGGAAAATGCCAGGTGACTCAGAAAGGTATCAGTTAGATTATATTATGGTTAGGCACAGGTTTAGGAACAGTGTGATAAATTCGCACAGTTTCCCAGGAGCGGATGCGGACTCTGACCACAATTTAGTTGTTATGAAATGTAATGTTCGTTTCAAGAAGATAAGGCAAGGGCGGCGGGTTAAAAAATGGAATTTAGAAGCAGTAAATGAATTAACGAGGAAGGAGTATCAGGAGGCTGTAGAGAAAATGATGGATGACGGTAAAGAACTGAGTGCTATCGAAGAAAAATGGGGATGTATCAAGAAAGGGATATTGGAAGCCGCTAAAGACACTATAGGAACCGTTAACGGGAAAAGGATAAGGAAACCATGGGTAACGGATGAGATGATTGCGAAGATGGATGAGAGAAGAAGATGGAAAAAATGTAAACACAGAGTTAGGCAAAATGAAGTACAAAGAGTTAAACAATAAATTGAGAAGGGCCACAAATAAAGCAAAAGAAGAATGGTGGAAAACGCAATGCGAGGATATGGAAAGTTTACAGAAGAAGGGTGAAATTGGTGCTCTATACAGCAAGATTAAGTTATTATCGGGAAGTAAGAAGGCAAGAGCTGTGCTAACAGTTAAAGATAAATGGGGTAACATAATAGTTGAACCAGGAAAAATCCAAGAGAGATGGAAGGAATATATAGAAACACTGTATGGTAAAGAACTTAGGCCGACAAGGTTAGACATAGAAAAGGAACATGACGTAGAAGAAGATAGCTTAGGTCCAGGCATACTCGACGATGAAATAGAAAGGGCATTAAAGGAGATGAAAGCAAATAAGGCTGTGGGGGTGGACAATATTCCTGTAGAAATGTTGAAATGGTTAGGGAAAGGTGGGAAGAAGGCCATATATGGACTGATTCGTAGTATCTATGAGGAAGGAATCTGGCCGGAAGATTTTGTGAGATCGGTGTTAGTTCCTATTCCAAAAAAGGCAAAGGCTTCGTCATGTGAGGATTATAGAACAATAAGTTTGATATCCCACGCAGCTAAAGTTATTCTCAGGATCATCAACAAAAGGATAGAGAGTAAGGCAAATGATTACTTAGGGGATGATCAGTTTGGGTTCAGGAAAGGAAGAGGTACGCGTGATGCCATTGCAGTAATGAGATCACTAGTCGAGAGGAATATAGAATACAATCAGGACGTTTTTGCCTGTTTTGTAGATTTCGAAAAAGCGTTTGATAGAGTGAACTGGGAGAAATTAATGCGTGTATTGCAGAAAATAGGAATGGATTGGAGGGACAGGAGACTGATCCGCAACCTGTACATGTCTCAGGCTGCTCAGGTGCGAGTGGGGAACGGAGAGTCTGGATGGGCAGTGTTAGGAAGAGGTGTAAGGCAGGGTTGCCCATTGTCACCGGTACTGTTCAACGTATATGTAGAGGAAATGATTAAAGAGGCATGGGAAGAACTGGAGGTAGGAATGAAAGTCGGAGGGGAACTCGTAAAATCGGTTAGGTTTGCTGATGACCAAGCATTAGTTGCTCAGTCAGCCAAGGGGTTGCAAGCATTGTTGAGTGAATTGGAGGTTCAGTGTGATAAATATGGGATGAGAATCAATATTAATAAAACAAAGGTTATGCGATTTTCCAGAAAGAAAAAGGCTAAGCTAAATATTAAAATAGGCGGGGAAAGAATAGAGCAGGTAGAGCAGTTTACATATCTCGGAAGTGTTTTGGACCAATACGGTCAAAGTGGTAGGGACGTAAGGAGAAGAATTGCGCTAGGCAAGGAGGCTTTCTCAAGGAGGAGGGAGTTGATGACGGGGACGTTGAGTAGGGATGTGAAGACAAGACTCGTAAAAACTCTGATATGGAGCGTAGCTATGTACGGCGCGGAAACGTGGTCGCTGAAGCAGGAGGATAGACGTAGATTGGAGGCTTTTGAAATGTGGGTGTGGAGAAGAATGGAGAAGGTGAAATGGACCGAAAGGAAAACAAATGAGGAAGTACTGGAAATGGTGGGTGAGGAGAGGGGTTTGTTGAGAGAAATCCTATGGAGGCAGGAAAAATGGATGAAAGGCGTATTGAGCGGTAGTGGAATGTTGAAGAGGGTAATAGAGGGGAGAATGTTGGGCAAGCGAGGTAAGGGTAGGAACAGGATAGGGATGTTGGACGGGATGAAGGGGGGGAAAGAAGTACACCGAGATGAAGAGGGACCTGACATAGATTAGTTTGCTAGGTGGGGAGTCACAAAATGTTTATTTGATAGTTGTGTCCATCCAAAAACCTACCTTAACCGGTAGATTACCTAATAATAATAATAAAATCAAATATTAAAACAAATAATCGTAAGATGTGCCATATCTAAAAAAGTAGAGCTGTTAAATAAGAACGGATTTCATATTTGGATTCAGCTCTACAAATATAGTTAAAATCATCACAAAGATTCCTGGCACCAAAAAAAAATTTTTTTTGCAGGGCTGTGTTATCCATCTGCTAGTACCTACCTTGTCTCCACTTGAAAAACGTGTACAGAAATTACACTTGCTGGTACACGGTAAGGGAGTCACCGATTGGATTATGTTGCCATATTGCGCCCCGCGTTGCTTTGTTCTTGATTTTAATCCAAATACTAATGCTCAATATGTTCCTTCACTCTTCTTCTTCCATTATTTTCATTCAGACTAACGTAATGTTGTCGTTGACTAAGTGTACTTCTGCGTTTATCACAATGAAGCTATGCTACACAATAGTAATGACTTCACCATTATCAAGTTAAGCATAACATCTTCATCTACTGATCCAATTAACCAAAAGTGCAGTCATGTCTGAATCATGAGTAATATTAACACTAAGAGTCATCTACTAAATAACTATCTATAAAATTAATTAAGGTACTACTAATTTTCCGAAAAAACTACTTAATAATCAATTCACTTAAACTACTGAATGATTGTCCCACTAAATAATTATCACTTACATTGATCTACCAGTCCAAGTCAGTTCTTTTTAATCCAATACCTAGGGACTGTAGGAACCTGCCTACTACAGCGTTCTTGCTGCAGATCAGAATGAACGAATCGCGACAGATTCGCTCAGTTTTAGACTCCTTTCTTTTCGCATCACACTGTTCTATTGGATAATCGTTCAGGGATGATGTGCTCTATGCTCAATGGTACTGATTAAGGCGACTACTGGACATACGTTATGAAACATTGACGGATATATTATTAACACGGACATAAACAACGCCCGACGATATGTAGATATAATAACCTTGTTCCAATATCCCTGAACTCTGCCACATTAATAAGTCCCAACTAACACTGCTGTAAATAACTTCTCTGAAGTCCTGCAGAATAATATGCCCTTCTTCAAATCCAAATCCCTCCTATTAAACATTAAGATCGGATTCATCTCCCTCCTTTTCGTGATGGACAAATTCTTACATGTTACTTCAGGAAAATTACTCTCATGCATCAATTTCTTCAAGAATTAACGTTTCTTGCACTGTTTTGTTCATTTCTGTCATGACCTATTCTTGTATCCTTGTCGTAGGCGGTTCTACAGGTTGTTTGTCGTCTACAATAATATTTGCTAATCTGATGTTAAAAGAATATTATTATGACTGAATAATGTTTGTTAATAACACAGAAGGTTAAACATGAATCTTATGACATAAATAAAAAACGTTTCACAATCTCCATATTAAAAAAATAAATGTTTCATTGTATACCATGTATCTATTATAAACTGATTGCATTCTCTTATTAATTCATAACCTTCCTCCACTCCCTGTCATATATTTACGGGGAAATCATCAACAAGTTTCGAGCATTTTATGAATCATTTGTAATTTTAACGGCACCCATAAACTTTCAATCATTTGTTTTTTTTAACCTGTCTTTTGGTAACTTTCGTTGGCTCCCAAACTTGCAAGACATAACAAATGAAGTTCATTCGTGTCCTCTCTCTTACCGGTTCCTTTTGTTTCTTTCTTTCCTATCCATTCCGTAGAATTCCTTCACGCAAGAATGTCAAATACTAGTATGGTTGATCTTGAAAGGCAAACGTTTTGGAACGCTTGACAACGTCGAAAATGTCGTGGCGAGTATGTTACTCAACGAGGTTCATTTCTGAGCTTACCACGAAGAGTGCCGCGATTGGCAAAGACTATGGTGGTGGCATTGGTGTGTAGATGCACCAGGGTGTCATTTTGTGTAGGATTTTAGTCATCTCCGTTTTGACATGCAATACATTTTTCCCCGGCTTTATTCTACTCTCGGACAGACCTTTCTACATACAATTTCTTTTATACTTCCCCTGTCTTGCAAGAAAATTTCGGCTATCTCAAAATAACTTCATGGATAACTCAAATCGTATGTGGTCTACGAGATTAAGCAATAAGGGTCGTACGTTTTTACTCTTTGCAATACCGATAATCAAATTAAACTCTATTCATCGAATGTTAAACGATACAAATAAAACGATATAATTTTAACTATCCTGATTTCAGCATAAAAATAATAAAATTATTAATCTACCTTGACGACAGAAATCGTACTACAGTCGTCAAGGGTATACTTTTGCACCGAAATCCACTTTACGACAAATGAGTTGCGTGACCCGTGGTGCAAAGAGACAGGCGTTCATTTCAATTTACTGCTACTGAATTTCGTTTCATCTTTTTTAATAATTTTAAGATAAGAGGATACGTCCTTTCTAGATTTTTCGGTCACGTGAAGGCACAAAGTCGTTGCTCGCTCCCCTTAAAATTTTGGGGCATTTCCATCGTTTCGATTCGTAAGGGAGTAAGACGAAGAAGGTAGGGGAGGGTGAAAGATGTGGTGGTGAGGGTTCTTGTACCCCATCTTAGCAGCAATTGAGGGCAAATGGGGATAGAGCTGTGTTTCCCTTTTAATGAAGTGCTGGCAATATCTGAAATTACGAAAAATGCAGTGACTGCCATAAAACAGTGCCTTGCGTAAAGCACGCAGCGAATTCGGATTTAAAAAATCGCCATTTTTATATAAACTAATTTTTCTTCATTAATGATTTAAATTATTAGAATTAAGTGAAAACACATTGATTTCCCATTCTCATATCATCTGAACAGCTCCATGTCACATTCGTGCGAAAACATTTCATGCTACGAGCGCATCGCCCTTTGCGATTACGACGGGGATTAAGAAAAGAACAGCGATAAAAATGTGTGAAAATAATTTTTGAACTAAATATAACTATATTTATTTAAATATACCAACGAATGATACTTAGGCAGAAATGAACCGAAAGCTAATGTACATTGTGTATCATTACACACAAATAATGTATTTGACGAGCAGAAATGACAATAGAGAGTAAAACAATCCGAACGAAATTCCGTTATGATGGTTACATGCACAATATTGCCGCCATTAATCTTAAAACAAATTGCACGTGAAAAGTAATCACTCAATTGTTTCTTGTGAGAAACGCATAAATATGCATCTCATGTATTATAAATAAAGCATTTAATACTTTGGCCGCATTTGAGTTCAAGTCCCAAGTGTGTGGGTGAAACATAAGTAAATTAACGAAACGGAAATAGAATAAATTTGCAAAAATAAACATTTTCCTAAGGCACCTAAATTGTGATCGATCTCGGGGACAAAAAATATACCTGTAAAAATAAAAATTGAATATTTCACTATTTCTTATTATGACTAGATTTATACGCACTCTAAGCATACTTTTCAATAAACGTACAATTTCTTAACTTTAACGCGCTATCTCAATTCTTTTCGTTAAATATGACTCTATAAGGCCCACGAGTTAAGAGTGATCCTCTAACAACATACATACAGGGTGCGTTCCAAAAGTAACGCAATTGACTGTCCCGCGCCGCTCCTATTGGTTGGGATTGAACCGCTTGTAGTAGGTGGGGGGGCGGACACTAAGCTTTGCCGCGAATTCGGTCTCAGTGCTCACCAATCTGTGGATGTGGCAGGATGGCAGTCATTGTAAACATCTTCGCGAAAATGTCAAGAGAACTTTTGCAACGTATTGAAAATGAACCCGATTATTTTGACAACGTCATCACTGGTGATGAAACCTGGGTTTTTTAATGCGTTCCAGAAACAAAACGCCAAATCTCTGAGTGACACACCGACCAATCCTCCAACGCGAAAAAGGCAAGAATGAGCAAATCAAAAGTGAAAGCAATGCTCATTGTCTTTTTTGACAGCAAAGGAGTGGTCCATAGTGAGTTTGTTCCTCAAGGACTGACAGTTAACGCTGGCTACTACGTGGATGTGCTGGATAGACTCCGAAAAAGGGTCATCTGGACGAGAAAAGACATCTCCGCTACCTGGCAACTTCATCACGACAACGTGCTACGAATCCGCGATTTCCTGTCCAAACACCAGCTATCAACGCTGCCCCCCCCTATAGTTCTGACGTCGCCCCACCAGACTTCCTTTTGTTCCCTCGGATTTAGGCAGCCCTTGAATGAACCCGTTTTTCGTCCATAGAAGAGACTCAATCAGCCGCGACGAAGACCTTGTGAGAGGTCCCCGAAGACGCGTCCAGGGCGCAAGACCCCAAACTTCCTTAAGCCCGTAAAGAGTTTTTTAAAACCAAACTAAACGTAAAAAAAGGAGGGGAATGTTTAGATCGGTGTGGTGAGGTGCGGGGAAAGTTGGTCCACCGCCATTGATGAGACTCACATTCAAAATTTTAGGACGTTGATATTTACACGGGGATGGGGAGTGGGTATTTCCCGAATAGGTTTACTAGGATATTGGCAGGGACCGTTTCCGGGAAATTATAAAATGCACACTGGTTAGGCCAAAGGGTTAAACGGGGAATTATTTCCCTTGTCAGGGACCATCTCTGGGTCTCCTTAACCAATTACGTGTTATCTAGGAAGATACCGAATAGGATTGCGAAGACATTTATCTTATTTTATTTCTTATTTTTGTATCCTACAGGCCACCGCAATGCGTGTGGCAGGGGGTGAACACACGGCAGACTAATTTTGACCCGAGCATGACCCTACCGCGATCGGACAATGTTATTCTGCTCCATTATCGTTCGTGAAAAAAATGACATCTTAACTCTTTTCAGTACTAAATCTCTCTAATTTTGTTGACATGATCTCTCCTACCTTATTAATATGGGGGTAATAATACATTGTCAACATCACTGCTAAAGAGACCTCATTCCAGTTTATGCAAGAGATTTAATCTCTAACTTAACCTTCGCTGCGTAAGTGATTCCCAGCCTAGCTGCTCTAATATTTTGGATACGCCATTTATTTTTTATCATAACAACGTTTTAAAAATCTAGCTCCTTCCCTAGCTGCACGCGATATAAATTGGCAATCAATGCGACTTCGTGAGGTCCCATATACTACTAGAAGCATATCACAAACGAGGCCTAACCAGCGAAAGATTGCATTTCTATTTGACTATTTCATCACATTTATCAACTACTCTTCTAATAAATCTTAATTTTTACGTTTTTTAATTTTTACAGTGGCATAAAAAATTCGTTACGGCTTCAGGAAGTATTATTTATTTATCCAGACAGTCTAATTCAATGTCAAATCTAACATTGACATATTATCCGATATCCACATAAATAAAAATAAACATTGAGGCTCATGGGTGTAACATTTCGACAAAAACAATATAGTATAAATAGATAACACATTTCACATGGCTACCAACAGATTGTGAGAATGAGGCCAGGTATTTTTGGTCATATGTCAATCGAATGAACGCTATCAATATCTCATCTCGCTTTCAGATATATCGAACGCACTTGTGGGAAAAATTAGGATTGAATAGAAAGACGAGGAAGAAGAAGATTGATAGGAGGAGAGGGTAGAATGCAAGCAAAAGAGAAAAGACAAATCCCTCAAGTGCTTTTCCTTAGAGAGTACGATAAGAGGAGAACGGCGATCGGTGGAGGAAGTTGAGGGGACAAGAGAGTGGGTAGCGTGGAAACGGTAGTTAGGGAGGACTTCTAGACTCTGTGGGTCGTTACGTAGAGGCATTCCGTCGCGTCGAGTAGTTAGGGGAGACCCTCCCTCTCAACACTCCCCTTAAAATCCCCCCTCTCCCCTCTTCCAAACCACCCGACCGAGCTTCCCCATCCCACCCCTTTCCCGCCTTTCTACCTCACCGGAATGGGAGGGATTCTATCGCTCCCGACTCACTCGTCCAATCGCAATCCCTATAAAGCGAATGATTTCCTCTCACAGGATGGGACCGCTTCTCTTTCCTTTTAAAAAGGAGCTAACGGAGTTAAATTGCGAGAGGAAGGAAGGGCACGAAGTGGGAGGGAGTTCAAAACATTTATAAAAAATCTCCCTCTCTCAACTTCTCCTAATTTTTTGAAACGCGAGGAATTCACGTAAATTCGCAGAGAAGACGGAAGGAGAAGTCTCTCTCTCCTTCCGTCGAGAAAAGGCAGAGGAAAGAAATATCGTGGAAAATCTGGGTTTCAGATCAATCTCCTCTCAGTTAAACAATAAATGTTCACTCACGTAATCGAGTCACGTCAGCGCGACATGACTAACGGGACACGTGCAATAAATGACGGGGAAAAAAATTAGTTTCCGCCTGGGACTTCGAACGATAGATTCATCATCGTGCTAGTGATTCAAATCATTTCCCATCTGTTTGATAAAACTAACACGACCACGTCAAATAATCGCCTGTCCTTCCCTATAATTGCGCTCATTTGTTGCATAGTGATAACTTCCCGCAGTATATGAGTTGCGTGAAATATTAGTGTTTCAATTTGTAGGTTCTGATCATCCCTGTGCAATAAATCTTGAAGGAAAAAATGCATGCATGTTTCATTGTCTGGGTGTCTTGAAACATTTCAGAATGTAACGTCCTCACTGTGTCAATATTTAGAGTAGCTAATGGATCCCGCACATAGAAACTGAGTGCGCTGATGCTACGACGTGTGTTCAAGTTGTAAGAACAAGCAATTCTCGAAACTGGCATTAGATATATCAATATGGTTGGGTATCAAATTGTTCGCGCATTCCTTATGTTAACAAACCATAGGTGGCTGCACCGTGCGTTGCACGTGGCCCGTATAGCCTGCTCTGCTTTTGGTACCCTAAATTTCCCTTTCCATCCCTTGTCCCTCTCCGTGGGTGAGCCCTCCCCCTACCTGCAGCGTTGGGCCAGATTCCTCACCTTGGGTAGGAGAGAGTTTTACGTAGCACGTTCTTGTGGTGGTGGTATTTCGCATTACTACTAACTAAAGTATAGCTTGCACGTTCCTGATAACTTTCTTGCTGCATCCTGGGGCACAATTATTTGTTGTAGTTAAGGGTATGTACTTGCATGCTTGTGGAGTGAAGTGAGGTAGATGTGTATATGCATGCGTTTTGAATGATAGGATGTTACTATGAATTTGTGCACTGCTGTGGATTGGGGTTTGCATGTGTGTGTTGGTTTTAAATGCGGTATTTTATTTATTCCTTTTTTGGGTGGTGACCTAACACCCCCCGCCACACGCCCTTGTGGCGGCTTGCGGGGTATTATGTAGATGTAGACGTAGCCTCCGCTAGAGTGAGAAGGGTTTTCAATAATTAAAATGGCGTTCTTTGAAGCGTCAGAGCAGCGTGAAACAATTCGTTTTCTTTCCACTCGCGTGGTTCAATATCCATCGAAAATTCATCGTTCGTTGAGTGAGACATTGAGGTCAAAGATGTGAAAAATGTGTGTTCGTGGGTGCGAAAGTTCAAATAAGACTGGAACATCCCTCGACAGCGATCCCAATAAGCCTCGGACTATCAGTAATATTCCAGTGCCTTCAAAAGGGACGCGTTTTCGGCGACAGTTTAAATCATGGCGTCGACTTTTGAAAACATAACTATATCTGCAGGGAGATTATGTTTAGAGGCAACAGAAGTTTTAACAATTTACAGTATGCAGTTTGACAGAAAAAATAGGATATCTTAGGACATGAATTAGGACCGCCTAAGAATTTTTCAGAAATGTTAACCGATCAACCGACAACAAGTAGTTGAACTATATATCTTTTTATATATCTCCTATATACCCTTCAAGAAAATAATCCCATAATTAATTCAATCGACTAAGATGAGGAGTGAATTCTGATAGTAATTTGTTACAGTCATTCGGAATGTCGCATACGTTTTCAGGATTACCCTATCCTTAAACAGTGAATACATTTTGGACAATAAAACTTATTAGAAAATCCCATTCTTGTAATAACCTTACCACAAACAATATTCAATAAAAGCCACAAAAAATATAGTATTCTAAATTATTCCTTGGATTCTTTATCTCTTATTATACTTTCCACGCCCTTTCATCCAACGCAGTATGTTACTTAATCACTCACACTATTTATAACAAGTAGGTAACTGTATACCTTCCTGTGCAGTCTTCAACGAATAGTAGTCAATTAATGGCTGTTTTCTTCACCAATTTTTCCAACCCTCCGTTATTTCTGACGTTGACCTCAATGCTCTTTATATCTCATAAAAGATTTTAACTGAACCGAAGCTATCCTCATCTTCGTTATATCTATCCTCCTTCGAAATGCAAGCCTGATGGCCTATATCTTTACTAAATGGATCCTCTTTTTCTTCTTTCCATCTCTTTTGAATCTTTCTTAGTTCGTAAATATTTTTCCTGATTAATCTTTGACTGTTTGCATGACCTTTGCCTTCTCACTTCTCGACTGTGATTACATCTCTCATCTGTACTGCGAATCAATTTCACTCTTCCTTTGTAAACTTCCCATATCCTGTCGCGGCGGACATAGGTGAAGAGGTCGGGTCGATAATGTATGAAGGCAACCTTCTTACTTGAAATACATTTATTATCTAAAGACATATATCAAAACACAATAACAATCAAGCCATGGAGAACAATTTACACTAATCCATGGCGAACAACTTACAACTAAACCGGGTGGGCACTCGCGGGATAAGTCGGGAGCGAGCCCATCAGTACCCCGTGGTCCCGTGCTCGGTCGTGATGGTCGCCGGCTGGTCGAACTGGGAACAAGTCCGACCCAACGCTCCTATCCGACGCAAGGCGCCGAACCCGGCTCCGTACTCGGTCGTGATGGTCACCGGCGGGTCGCACTGGGAGCACGTCCGAACCAACGACCCTTATGTCGCCAAGCACAAGACTCTCAATGACGCAAAGCCCAAGACTCCCCGGACCCTTAGGCATGAGACCCATATATACCGTCTTGTCCAGTAGGGGACGTCGTTAATCTTCCTCAAGGAATGACGTCCCCGCGAGCCACGCCTGGACCCTTGCCCTGCGGGGGTTACCGAGGGTCAGGCACACGTGGCCCGCACTGGCAGGGTCACATCCGGTTCATGTCCTGTGCAACATTTGGACACCCTCAGTGCAGGACGGTTGGTCACTCGGGGAACTCTTTGTAACTAATAGCTTGCAGCCGCGCGGAACTAAAGGCTTGAAGCCGCGCGACCATGTCCTTGCGACATCACCCCGATTTTTAAAGAGACATGGAAATACCAATAAAATACAGAAAAGAATACAGACTACTGAACAAGTAGAATAATAAGGAGAGACCCACTTGCTGGGGTGCAAATACAGGTGTTTTTACAAAGAGGGTAACAAAGGTACTTACATTTATAAAACAGAAATCATAGGTACATGGATTGCATTTGAGTAGTTTTGTGCGTACGTTACTGATACGGGGAGGAGCTAGTTGAGGGCTATAGGTTGCTGAACACTCGGATGCCCGAATAATGGTCCCTTGCCCTGACATATCCAGAGCGTCATATTATCGGACCATTGGACAGTTAACTAAGTAATCTTGCTCACGCTATGGTACTATTCGCCGGTACGGTCGCCTTTTATGTACACAGCACAAGGAGGAAATGCTAATTGAATTTGACAACGCTGCTTTTATTTGAGTGGTGACACCGAGAAACACCGCGATGTTGTATGAGCTGGCGCTAGGGGTTAGGATAGGATAGGCGGGAGGACGGATCAGAGTATTGCCGTTCGTGCATTGCAAACAGTATTCCGCCGGTAGAAGACAAATCGATCACGACTTGCGGTCACACCTAATTAAGGTGAGTCGGGATGCCTTATTGTAGGGCCATGGGCCATTTGCTCGTGTCGGGAACGGTTGGGCTTCAAGAGCATTAAAGCTCAACCCTTTCTGAACCCACGGCAGTAAGATCAAGATCTCAAGGCTCCTCGGCTGGCGTAACACTCTTGTGTGGGCACATCGTAGAGAGAGGTATCACCCCCGCTAGGAACCCAATGAATGATAAGTACGACGGCAGTCTCTTACACTGTCCCTTAGACGTGTAGGAAGGAGAATGGACGGGGTTAATTTACCAATCTCAGGCAACTCCACGATATTTCTCGGTAGTTGCACACCATCATGACGTGAAAATGCGAGGGAGAGATGGCATGCAGAAGGCTAAAAGAAATTATTGGCGGAGTTTATTTTTGTGAAAGCGTGCGCAAGGGAATCGGTGGCTATACCCGTAAAATAATACAATCCTTCACCTAAAATATCAAATAACCTTATATTACTACGTACGTTATTTACAGAACATTTTGACTAATAACTATCTTTCACGTAAGGGAAAGTTCATGCTTTAGACGTCGTATGCACATGTTCCACCATGTCGACGATTCATTACACTTCACCAGGCTGGACACTGGTTCACTTTAGTCATCGAATGCACACTTTTTGAGTCTCCACTGCAATGTGGGAAGCTGTGTGCTTGGCACAACTAACGGTCCCACTTTCACTGAGTTCATTGATAACAGCACACACAGCAGAGCGATTATCGGGAGTTTGTGCCCACGACCTTACATTATATCTAAAATTACTAAATATACATGTACCATGTTTCGAATCACAAACATAAAAATATACTATATTTGGTGCCATGGAACGTCCGGATCTAATACACAATGGTACAATACTTAAAAATGCACAATAGCATTGCTAAATTTTTCTACCCGGTAAGGGTCGTAGATCATATCGGGGTCCTACGGCTGAGGGCGGGCCCTCCTCTTCTGAAAGCGAAGATGAATATTTATCGTACAAAGGGTTATCTGTGTTTTGTGTCAGATTCCTTTCGGAGTCGATTTCGGGCCTCGGGGTATGTTCGCGAGAAACGTATTGGCTCTCATCAGACACAACAAGGGGAGGGACGTACTCAGGATCAGGTGGTATAGGGAGCAAGTTTTTGTGGTGCGCCGTGAATTTGCGACCATCTTGTATATTTTCAATGTCAAATGTCACAGGGCTCCTCACCTTAATAACCTTATACGGTCCCACCCATCGGGAGACGAGTTTCCTAGCCTGCCCTTGAGATAGCGCCATGTATCGTAGCAATACCAATTCCCCAACATTTATACTGGGTAACGTTAAATTTCGATTATGCTTGTTATGCTCCTTCTCTGTATTTTGAGCATTATATTCAACCGCCTGCGAGTAGGCGATCTGTAGCCTACGCTGCAGGACATGATCATATGGCGTTTCTTCTGAGTAGGAGGGCCGGATAGGAGTCAAAACGTCGTCCCACGGCATGGTTATTTCTCTCCCGTAAACAAGGTAGGCGGGACTATACCCTGTAGTCCTATGCTTGCTATTCCGGTAACAAAATAGTGCGAAACTGAGGTGATCATCCCAATCTAGGTGGTCTTGTGAGACATAATGCGAGATGACCGCTGAAAAGGATTGGTGTGCCCTTTCTAATCTACCATTGGCCGCAGGGTTATAGGGTGAGAGGGTGAGGTAAAAATTGTCTTAATATGCAGTAAGGAGCAAATTCTGCGCATGAGTTGGGAAGTGAAATTAGATCCCCGGTCCGTTAATAAATACTTAGGTACCCCGTGCCTACAGATTATGTTTTCCGTAAAAACGCGGGCTACAGTTTCCGCGGATTGATCGGGAATCGCAAATGCCTCGGGATATCTTGTGAACTGATCATGGCAAGTTAAAATTGAACGGTTTCCTCGTCGGGAACATCTCAGGGGACCCATAATGTCCAAGGCAATTTTTTCAAACGGAAGGGAGGTCTCAACGACGGGTTGAAGGGGGATGGGGTTTTTTAAGCCTTTTCTTTTCTTGCATTGAATACAATTTTCCACATATTCCCGGGTAGCAGTATACAGTCCTGCTCCATTAAATTGTCGTGTGACAATTTCTACGGTTTTCTCTATTCCCAAATGACCTGCTAAGGGATTATCATGACAACGTTGCAGTATGTGAGCTCTCATGGATTTAGGTGCGCAGATGGTAAAGCTAGGGTCCGGAGTCTTGGTCTCAACCCTATGTAGCACCTCATCGTCATCAAAAAAATACCGTGGGTCGTTTTTTCGAGCAAGCTCTAAAAGAGGCTGCAAGTCGGGACACTTTTTCTGTTCTTGCGCGATACGTCTCTTATTCCACACAGGTTCATACCCTTCGCTTTTATCAATTATGGACACGGTTGGGGAATGCGGGAAAGGGCATCAGCATGTGCGATATCCTTCCCCAGAGGGACCGAATCATTATCACAAACGGAGGTGAGAATAGGTAAAATACATACACCATGTTCTCCTTCAAAAATGGAAATCTCTTTGCCAGATACATTGGAACATTTTACTTGTACTTGCACGGTTGAATGAGGAGGTACTTTAATTGCTCTTAAGGTAGTGGCTTTTCTGGTTTCAAAATCTTGCGTATAGGAACCTTGCTCATCTATCCCGCGATTTCGCTCACTGCCCCGTAGCGTACAGGAAATCCCATCATCTGTCCCGCTAAGGCGCTCTTCTTCCACTACAATCGGACCGCTTTCTACATCTAGTGTGCACAATAGACCCTCAGGTGCCCCACTAAACAGATCTGTTTGAACATCCATTAACTGCGGCGTACAGGAAACCCTTTCATCTGTCCCGCCGGTGCAAGTGATTCTATCTATCTCGCCATCAGTGTTCCTTTCAGAAATGTCCAAGACACGCACTGAGGCTTCTAATTTATCCTAACTAAACCCCTCTTCAATGGGTCCTAACAGATCGATAATTACAGTCGCGGTACCGTCTTCGCTTTTAACGTTATCCTCATTACTTTTTGCTTCCAATAAATTTAAACCTATATCAGGCAAAGGCGAGCTACATGGATTAGAATTAAAATTATTATGTGCTTGAGGTTCTGATTCACTAAAAGAGATCAGATCTTCGGTTACAATTGGAAAAACCCTTGACTTTTTGTTATTGGATTCAAGTGTAGTTTCATGACCGTCGCAAACCTTTAGTTTCTGATTTTCCAACGATATGCTACTTCCATATCGCATCATAAAATCCAATCCGAGTATGCCATCATAGTTAGGGAAATTCCCATCTATTACCAACACGTCATGGGGGTATAACTTATCATCAATTAAAAATGGCACTTGGCATTGACCGATAATTTTCAGCGGGTGTCCGGAGGCACTTCTTACAGGTGTGTCATATCGCGAAATTTTTAGGTGGTCAAAGGGGAACCATTTTCGATGTACAATTGTTACTGCAGCACCGGTATCGACAAGAAATGTATGCCGTACCCCTAATATCCCAACGGAAACTGTCATTCCTGCTTCTGGCGTTACGGCCAGCACTAACTCATTCCCGACCGGTCGGTCGGGTTCTACACGTTTCCCGAATTCGTATTCAAGACATGATTACGGCAATTAATAGGAAGATGTCCTGTCTGATTACACACACCGCATAGTATCAAGGGGCAGTCCCTGGAGGGGTGAGTTTCGTCACCACAATTAAAACATTTCCGTGTTTTGGCGCGGCAGTTTCTCGCGACGTGTCCAACCTTTTTACAGTAATAACACATGCGGGCTTCAATAGGGGGCCGTGGATCGGGCGTATTCCGACGCTGCTGTCTGGGCGCCTGGAATGTGTTTGGCTGCATGGCACAGATGTTATTAGGATAACCGCCATCTAGGTGGGTGAATTGGGGTGGGAGACCATAACTTGCGGGGTAGGGGTACATTCCAAAATTTTGAGGGGGAGGAACCTGAGATTGATGTACCCGGTAATCACGTGAACTCGGGATTGTCGCGGAGTAGTTTAAATGCTCTGGGTTGTAATGGGAAAAGAAATTTGATTGTGGATGCGGGATTGGTTTCATGTTATGCAGACTGGAAGGAGGAGTCTCCCTTACAGGATGGGATAGCAAATTCACGTCCTTATTCAGGGATGAATAATTCCTTGCGTTAGCCTCTTCTAAACGAGCGAATTCTTCGGCCTATAATATATTTCTGGGATTTCGCACGGATACAAAGCGGCCAATTTCCGCTCTAAGACCTGCCAGAAATTGGGTCAGAAGTCTCTCATCAATCATTCCCTTTATTGCCTCCGAGTCGGGTTCATTAAATGACGAACGGAGTTTCCTTGAAATCCCCCTTAACCGGGTTGAATAATCGCAAACAGATTCTAGGGGCATTTGCACACAACTAGTGAACAATTTTTCCAGTGAAATTGTGGAAATTTTAGGGGTAAATCGTTCCTTCATATATCTGGAAAAATTTTCAAATGATTCAACGACATGGGGATTATAGTTAGCAAATTCAGCGGCAGTTCCACTTAGACGTAGGCGGGCCGCACCTAGTGTTTGGGACTCGTTCCAATAGCTGAAATGACTCACGATTCGAATTCGTTCCAAGAAGGTATCTATTGTGGTGTCGTCTTCCCCACTAAAACAGGGGATCAATGAAATTTGGGAGCCGAATATAATTGATGGGGAATCGAGGTGGGGGCGGCTGATTCTGATCCCAAAGGGCCGTCAATACAATTCACAGAAGGTATAAAATCCATTACATTTACGGGAGGCGGGGGAGTCAGTTCCCATCGAAGGGGAAAGGAGCGGGACGTAGTCCCAATCGACAACTCCATGGCTACAAATATATTACCAATGCTTCATACAATATCAGACCCACGGTACGCGGTCGTGGTCGATGCCAGGGAAAACCGTTCTAGAGGAAGCCCATTTTTGAGGGAGTGGAGAAACGGTCCTCGGATTACTGAAAGAATGACTTCATTTTTATATACCATATTTCAAATTATTAATTTCACTCTGGTGCTCCCGGGCATTGACAGTCACACCCCACACCTGACACCAATATGTCGCGGCGGACATAGGTGAAGAGGTCGGGTCGATAATGTATGAAGGCAACCTTCTTACTTGAAATACATTTATTATCTAAAGACATATATCGAAAACACGATAACAATCAAGCCATGGAGAACAATTTACACTAATCCATGGCGAACAAGTTACAACTAAACCGGGTGGGCACTCACGGGATAAGTCGGGAGCGAGCCGATCAGTACCCCGTGGTCCCGTGCTCGATCGTGATGGTCGCCGGCTGGTCGCACTGGGAACAAGTCCGACTCATTGCTCCTATCCGACGCAAGGCGCCGAACCCGGCTCCGTACTCGGTCGTGATGGTCACCGGCGGATCGCACTGGGAGCACCTCCGAACCAACGACCCTTATGTCGCCAAGCACAAGACTCTCTATGACGTAAAGCACAAGACTCCCCCGGACCCTTAGGCATGAGACCCATATACTACCTTGATCAAAAGGTTCCCGGAATTTATTCAGAAAATTAAAAATACAAGTTTATTCATCTAAATCTATATTGTCCCCTTCAAAGTAATCCCCATCGACTACAACACACTTATGCCAGCGCTTGATCCAATCCTCGAAACATTTTTTATATTCGGTTTTCGGTATGTCCATCAGTGCTTCCTGCGATTTTTCCATTACTTCCTCTCGGCTGCTAAAACGCGTTCCCCGTAATGGTTTTTTAACTCGATTGAACAGAAAGAAGTCACAGGGAGCCAAATCAGGTGAATTCGGTGGCTGTTGGATGGTATTTGTTGCATTTTTCGTCAAAAAATTACGAATAATGATAGCACTGTGCGACGGTCTCGACGCACTGTGCGACGATTTCTGGTCTCTTTCGGCGAATTGCTTCACGCAAACGTCTCATAACGCCCAAATAATACTCTTTGTTTACTGTCTGGCCTTCTGGCAAAAATTCATGATGCACTACACCGTTGTAATCCATGAAAACCGTCAGCATTGCCTTCTTTTTTGACTGAAAACGACGTGGTTTTTTTGGTCTCGGCTCATTTGGTGAACGCCATTCACTTGCCTGATGTCTGGATTGCGTGTCGTACTCATAAACCCACGTCTCGTCTCCAGTAATGATCCTTTTGATGAATGTGGGATCGGATTCAGCCTCGCAAATCATGTCTTTTGCGACGTCAACACGGTCTCTTTTTTGCATGAAATTGAGGTCTTTTGGCACCAACTTTGCTGCTACACGACGGAAACCCAAATCATTAACCACAATGTCTTGGGCGGATCCATAGGCAATGTTCAAGTCCTCCGCTATTTGTCTGATGGTTAATTTGCGGTTATTGACCAACATTGCTTTTACTTTATCAATTTTTTCACCGACTTTCGATGTCGATGGTCTGCCACTGCGTTCATCATCTTCGATTGACTCACGACCACTTCTGAACCGCTCGTGCCACTGGTAAACGACCGTTTTTTTAGAGAATCGTTGCCGAAACACTTTTCCAACATTTCCAACGTCCGTGCGCCACTAAATCCGTTTTTTACGCAAAATTTAATACAAGTTCGTTGTTGCAAATTTAAATCCATTTCTGCAATTGTAAAAAAACGCCAACACACACAGAGATAGATGTACTTTTGGCTACGTAACTTTTGCAAATGTCAAGTTATGACACTAAGATTTAAAGGGAATACCAACAACAGATGTACCAATTTAACAAAAAAACAGAACTCAAATCGGAACGATGGGAGCGCCACACGGTGGTTATTCCGGGAGCTTTTTGTTCAAGGTAGTATACCGTCTTGTCCAGAAGGGGACGTCGTTAATCTTCCTCAAGGAATGACGTCTCCGCGAGCCACGCCTGGACCCTTACCCTGCGGAGGTTACCGAGGGTCAGGCACTCGTGGCCCGCACTGGCAGGGTCACATCCGGTTCATGTCCTGTGCAGCATTTGGACATCCTTAGTGCAGGACGGTTGGTCACTCGGGGAACTTTTTGTAACTAATCTTTGTAACTAATAGCTTGCAGCCGCGCGGAACTAAAGGCTTGCAGCCGCGCGGGCATGTCCTTGCGACAGTAGCTGGTTCGAGTTTTATTTTAACCCCCACAGAATTCGGTATAATGTGGCTAGTGCTTCTATATATGTTAAAGTGGGACCTATGGCCTGAAGTACCGAAGTCATTAGGATAACAATATGCCTGCAAAGAGTTTATATTTGGTTTATTATTATCTTTTTATTTAGTTTTTCCTTTAAAAGTACTCTTCTAGACGTTATCGCAGAAAACATACGTTTGTTAAGCATGTGGTTTAGTAGGTTGCAAAAAGCAGCAACTGCACTATTGCTTCAATTATAAAATTCAATATATCGAAATATTAAGCATGGATGACCAGGTTTAAATTTCCTTGAGGATTAAAATGAATTGAAAAGTATACGAGATCTGCCCGGCAACTGTGCAGTCAAGCAACATTTTTAGAAATATAGTCTAGCTAGAACAATAAGGTCTCATTCCCCTTTCAATGTGCTCCCGTCACACACTTATCGAAGTCTATTCCACTTCTCAAAACAAATTGGCAAAGTCCTTTTTCGGATAGGACTTCAGCTGCATCATCGCATTCCCTTTTATATCTTATAGGATTGTAGGGAATCATGTGGGCAGGGTTATGGCTCATCTCCAGTTATGACCCTTTTCTAGATAACCTGGTAACTTCATCATTGCAATGGTATAACGCTTGCTTCTCCCCTTCCTGAACCCAAATGGATCCTAAGGGCAAATGACAACCTAAGGGATCATCAATTTGGGTTCCAGAGGGGGAGAGTCACGTGTGATGTCGATGAAGTAATGAAATCACTGATTGAGAGGAATATAGAGTAAGACGTAAGTATGGCAAGACGTATTTACCTGTTTCGAATATTTCGAAAAGGCGTTTAATAGAGTGAATTGGGAAAAACTAATGAGTATATTGTAGAAAATAGGAATAGATTGAAGGGCCAGATACTTATCCGCAACCTGTACATGTCTCAGACTACTCAGGTACGAGTGGGGAACGGAGAGTCCGCATGGGCAGTGTTAGGAAGAGGTGGCTCACTGAGAAGCCGTCGCGCTGGGCAGCGAAGGGAGCCGGCAAAGAATTCGGCCGGATGACCAAGAAGGAAATGATTGAGGAGGCATGGGAAGAACTGGAGGGAGGAATGAAAGTCGTAGGGGAATTCGTAAAATCGGTTAGGTTTGCTGATGACCAAGCATTAGTTGCTCAGTCAGCCAAGGGGTTGCAAGCATTGCTGAGTGAATTGGAGGTCCAGTGCGATAAATATGGGATGAGAATCAATATTAATAAAACAAAGGTTATGCGATTTTCCAGAAAGAAATATGCTAAGCTAAATATTAAAATACGCGGGGATAAAATAGAGCAGGTAGAGCAATTTACATATCTCAGAAGTGTTTTGGACCAATACGGTCTAAGGGGTAGGGATGCAAGGAGAAGAATTGCGCTAGGCAAGGAGGCTTTCTCAAGGAGGTGGGAGTTGATGACGGGGACGTTGATTAGGGAGATTAAGAAAAGACCCGTAAAAACTCTGATATGGAGAGTAGCTATGTACGGCGCGGAAACGTGGTCGCTGAAGCAGGAGGATAGACGTAGATTGGAGGCTTTTAAAATGTGGGTGTGGAGAAGAATGGAGAAGGTGAAATGGACCGAAAGGAAAACAAATGAGGAAGTACTAGAGATGGTGGGTGAGGAGAGGGGTTTGTTGGGAGAAATCATAAGGAGGCAGGAAAAATGGATGAAAGGCGTATTGAGCAGCAGTGGGATGTTGAATTCGGTGATAGAGGGGAGAATGTTAGGCAAACGAGGAAAGGGCAGGATCAGGATAGGGATGTTGGGCGTGATGAAGGGAGGAAGTAAGTACACATAGATGAAGAGAGACCTGATATAGAAGTGGTTGCTGGATTTTGCTTTGTTAGGAGAAACAAAATATTAATTTGGTAGTTGTGCGCATCTAAAAAATTACCTTATACGGTAGATAACCTATAATAATATCATCATTTAATGCTATCGTAAATGCCGGCCGACATTGCTGACGGATATTTTATTTACAGGGTTCCTCCGGAAAATAAATTTACTGAATTCAGGAAAAAAAATTTATTACACTTTTACATATCTTAAGCTAATATTCCTCAAAATAGGACCCTTGTGAGTCGATACACTTGTTCCATAGGCGTTCCCATTCCTGGAACGCTCCCGCGAAAGCATCATCGGGAACCTCTCGAGGACACGTCGTCACGGCCTCTTCGACGGCGTCCAAAGTCCCGTATCGCGTTCCTTTCAAACTCCTCTTTATCTTCGGGAACAGAAAGAAGTCCGGTGGTGCCAAGTCCGGGCTGTAGGGCGGGTGCGGCATCGTTGCCACGCCGTGCTTGGCCAAGAAGTCCGACACGACAAGCGCGGTGTGAGACGGCGCATTGTCGTGATGCATTCGCCAGATGTTTTTGATCGCTGGCCGGACGCGGGCGACTCGTTTTCGAAGCCTGTCGAGCACTTGGACGTAAAATGCAGCATTTACAGTTTGTCGTTCAGATACAAATCCGTAGTGGACGACTCCCCTTTTGTCAAAAATCCGGAAAAAATTAGTACACTTATCTTCCGGACGAACCCTGTACATTCATGTCGCTTATGAAATTACGTTTCATTCGTAGTTAATTTGATCGTCACGTTTTAAAGAATCACATGTAGTTCCGGAAACTCCCTAAAAGCATTATTCATTGGTTGAAGTTTTTCGCATGGATATATAATTTGGAAATCAGTGCGTGCACGTTTCATTTAGTTGATAAAATTTTCCAGCTTCCTTCTTTAAATTCATCGCATTAAATCCATGATTTTCTCAGGGAATGGTAGGAAAACAAACATTCTGCAACCCCCTCTTTCGATCCCTATAGTCCTCTCTTTTCATGGTTATAATTTGTTTTAATCCTCGGCGGGGAAAAAATTGTTGGGAAATTATTGTCAAGGTCAGAGAGATTTTAAAAAATCATGATTCGAATCATAATCAAGTCCTCGCATGGATGCTTTACGGGTAACTATTCCCCTCTTCCCCACTCCCATTCTCTCCCCTCCTTTTCGGGCGGTAGCGTGGATAGTGTGAGGGGGAAATGAAAAGGTTGGGACTATTCGAAAAATAAAGAGGAAATCTTGATGGAGTTACAAAATGAAGCTTCGAAATCGACACTTGGGATTCTCGGAAGCAAGTTAATTTCCGTCGGCGGCGTATGTTGGGGGAGATGGGGGGTTTTTTGGTGTGGGGGCGGGGTTGAGGAAGGGGGAGGGGTTGGGGGAAGGGTTTGAAGGGGGTTTTAGGTTTCGGAAATTCGATTTCAGAAGATCCTCGTATTGAGAACGGCGGGCAATATGGGTCGGAATGAGACTTGCGGGATCGTATGTCGGAGAGGGGCGAGGGATGGATAAGTGGGGATGAGGGGATGAAAGGGGAGAGGAATTGGCGATGGAAATAAAGGATGGAGGAAGAATAGGTGGATAGAAAGAGGATGGAAAAATACCCTTCCCTAGTTTCCATTGAACTGTGATAAGGAGATGGAAATCTGAATTTTAATCTGCACTGGAAGTTGATATCATCCTTTTTCTTCTTCACCCGGGATTGTTCATTCATATTGTTGGGAGCATTTAAAAGTATTGGGATATTGAAGGTCGTCCTTGATGAAAGGGACAACGTTTGCTAAGGGATGTAGAGATAGGAGGAGAATAGGGAAAATCGCAATACAGATGAATACGTAGAAATAATTAATGCCTTGATAGTACGGGCTCAGTGGTCAAAAGGTTCATTCCAAAGAATTTATAAAAATTAACACGGAACAAAAATGGCACACTGCGGAAGTAAGAAAATATTTAAGGATCTGCTATACCAATATGTAAAGGCAGAAGACTAACAAGCAGTTCAGAAAATTTCAACCAGATTTGATGTCGAAGATACAATGTCCAAACATTTGCATGCGTGATCTGTTTAAAGAAGTGAATTTTCATTAAATGAAATATTAAAATTTTATTAATACTGAGTTTATAAAAGATTTTTTATTTATGTAATATTGCAGTTTAATATGGAAAAGACTTAAATGCGTGCAATCTACACCCATCATCTTCCTTAAATACCAGGTTTGCGAGCTTCACCAAAATATCACTCCATGCCAATGTTGGACAGATTTACTGAGAATTGTATTATTATTTGCAATTTGGAGCAATTATCGACCGCAAGATCACCTGCGACAATTTGAAAACAATCCGAAAATAATTCGACATAAATAGTCACCGATTATACCAATTGCATGTGATTGATACCATGCACCTTTGCCGCTCCTTACAGCATACAAGTAGACACTATTGCTGCAAATGTTTTTGATGATAATTCCATTCGATTCGGGTGAAAAATTAAATGAATATACGACGATTTCCTCCCACTAAAACTCTTCTTACTGGACCAGAATAAAAAAAAGAATCGCCACGAATCTTATACCCGAATGAAAAAAAATCTGTCCTTACATTTCGGATTTTTAAGGAAAAATAATGTACTTTTTTCTTCTCTGCTTTTATTTAGTCGTCTATTAAAGTTTCAAAAGTAACTTTTTTTGTCACTTCACCTGCTCCTCTCTTTTTACAAATTATCTGACTCGGTGAGTTCACAGTGAATTGTGGGCGTGGAGAAGGACGAAAGAGAAAGGTAATTATGGGGGAGGACAGAAGATGTTTGGAGAAATCCAATGGAGGCAGGAAAGATGAATCCAGAGTATTATGATTGGCTATAGAATGCTGAAGGATTGAGGGTAGATATTTGGATACGTGTAGAACATAATCTGCTGGTATGTTTATTTAAATAATTGCTAATTGTAATGCAAACTCCAGAGTATTTATTTAATGTGATGTGTAATAAATATATGGTGATTAACATCGTAGCAGAGCATAGATATTTGTTACATTCAAAACCTATCGCGATTGTTAGATGGATAGTTCATACTGGCAATAATTAACCCACCAGCGCACGGTCCCTATGTATGGTCTTGCTGTTTCAAATTGATATGGGGAGGACTCATAAATATCCCAATGTTACCTTCCTCCAAATCGCATTTGCTTAATACCTTTCGGGGACACATCAAAATCAACTCCATCCCTCCTTTTCGGCGATGAGAGAGGGTTTTAACAAAAGTATTAGCATTCACGTGCATGGAAAACGTGTATGACTCAAATGGATGATTTCTATCAGTTAACAGTAAGGTATTGGACGGCCCATAACTATTAATTCCTTCTACGTAATGCCATTAGTTTGCCCTATATTACCTCCCCAACATTTCCTCGTGGCTTATGCTGGATTCCATGCCAAAAAATGTAATAAAAAAGAAAGACATCTTTAGTTAACCCACATTCAGAATACGCCCCAAGTATGTGAGCTCTATGGGTGAAATTTCAAAAATTGGAAAAGGGAAAAAAATTCGTTGCATTCCGGATAGAAAAATATGTTAATTTCGCTTATTTTTATTACACTATCTGTTTATCACTTTTTTATTCTTTTATTTTTATTAACGTGCGACGAGTATTTTGAAGGAGACAGGATGGGTGACTACTGAGTCAAGAAGAGAGCTGGAGAGACTTAAGACGTTTTGAAAAATGTTTATGTTTTCCTTTGTTTCTGTGCAAAAAATACGACAATTCAATTATATATAGCAAATTTTTAGAAAAAAATATAAAAAATATAAAAATAGATGATTTCTTCGAAGTAACATGGCAGTGTTGAATAAAAAACTTAAGACACAAACACATAGCACGAGAACAAATAAAAAGAACACTCACAATAATATCTTGATAGTTTCGGCGGCCTCGAACTCCGTCTTCTTCGGAAGATAAGATATGACTGAGGTATATGGGTACGTGGTGCAGAGAGAGAAGAGGGAGGGGTGGAAACAGGTAGTGGGGGAGGGGTGAAGGAGGGGGTTATGGAGGGGGGTCATGGAGGGGGAAAGGGAGACAAAAGGGGAGCGGAGATGGAATAGGGAGGATGCGGAAATAGTAACAAGCGACACAGAAAACTAACAATTAATCCACACATACCACAACACCCATGACCAAGGCATCAACTCACCAAGTCATCATAAGGGCTTGACAAGTCAAAACCCAGGACAAGGGTGACAAAATGTAAGCGGATGAATAAATTGTCCCATTACCTCGCGAGAAACAAATCCACACCCATCCACCCCAGCCCCTCCCCCCCATTTAGTGAACGACATTGAGACCCGGATGTTGATAGGCTTTACACAGCCATACAAATGCCATTTCCATTGTTTTTAATTTTATAGGGTTATCGGATGGGGGAAGGGATGCTAGAACGGAAACATTGTAACAGTGGTTCAAGGTGGTGTTGTGGTGGGAGGCATTTTTTTGGATGGGAAGACCCGCGGACGGGAAGAGGGTTTACATGAGGCGCGATGATTGTTCACCCTGAGGTTCAGGGGTGTAGAACACTGGCCTATGTAAAATGCCGGGCAAAGTTGGCAAGTCAGAAGATAGATTACATTCTGAGATGTGCATGAGGAGTGGGGGAAGAGCGGAAGATAAAATATATATATATATATATATATATATATATATATATATATATATATATATATATATATATGTATTTCTATATATAATATATATATACACACACACACGTATGTATGTGGGTCGCGATATTCCAGGGAGTTGAGAGTTGGACTACTGACCGGAGGGCCCATATTCGATTCACAGGTAATTCTTTCTGAGCACCTGCAGTTTTTACCAGATTTTCTGGGAAACCATAACCGGCACAGGGAAAGGAACTAGCCCCCCTACCCTGGTTAGTGAATATTCACACGCCGTCAGGCTTAGTACTATGTGAACTCTACCATCAACTACAGAACCGACCTTCTGGTTGAATACTAAGTGCTTTATAAAAATATATATATATGTATATATATATATATATATATATTTATTTATTTATACGAATACATATATATATATATAAAAGAGCCAAGAGAGATGGAAGGAGAATGGATATAGATACACTGTATGGTAGTCAACTTAGGCCGACAACGCTAGACAAGGGAAAGGAACATGACGTAGAAGAAGAAAGCTTTGGTCAAGGCATACTCGACGATGAAATAGAAAGGGCATTAAAGGAGATAAAAGCAAATAAATTTGTAAAGCAAATAAGGCCGTGTGGGTACACAACATTCCTGTGGAACTGTGTAAATATTTAGGAAAATATGGGAAGAAGACCCAATATGGACTGATTCGTAGTATCTATGATGAAGGAATCTGGCCGGAAGATTTTGTGAAATCAGTGTTGGTTCCTATTCCGAAAAAGGTAAAGGCTACATCATGCGAGGATTATAAAACAATAAGTTTGGTATCCCACGCAGGTAAAGTTATTCCCAGGATCATCAAAAAAAGGAGATAGAGTAAGGCAAATGATTACTTAGGGGATCATCAGTTTGGGCTTAGGAAGAGGAGAAGTACGCGTGATGCTAATGCAGTAATGAAATCACTAATCGAGAGGAATATAGAATTAAATCAGAACGTATTTCGTACCTGTTTCGTAGATTTCGGAAAAGCGTTTGATAGAGTGAATTGGGAAAAATTAATGCGTGTATTGCAGAAAAAAGGAATGGATGGGAGGGACAGGAGACTGATCCGCAACCTGTACATGTCTCAGACTGCTCAGGTGCGAGTGGGGAACGGAGAGTCCGGATGGGCAGTGTTAGGAAGAGGTGTAAGGCAGGGTTGCCCATTGTCACCGGTACTGTTCAACGTATATGTAGAGGAAATGTTTTAAGAGGCATGGGAAGAACTGGAGGTAGGAATGAAAGTCGGAGGGGAATTCGTAAAATCGCTTAGGTTTGCTGATGACCAAGAATTAGTTGCTCAGTCAGCCAAGGGGTTGCAAGCATTGTTGAGTGAATTGGAGGTTCAGTGCGATAAATATGGGATGAGTATCAATATTAATAAAACAAAGGTTATGCGATTTTCCAGAAAGAAAAAGGCTAAGCTAAATATTAAAATAGGCGGGGAAAAAATAGAGCAGGTAGAACAGTTTACATATCTCGGAAGTGTTTTGGACCAACACGGTCAAAGTGGTAGGGACGTAAGGATAAGAATTGCGCTAGGCAAGGAGGCTTTCTCAAGGAGGAGGGAGTTGATGACGGGGACGTTGAGTAGGGATGTTAAGACAAGACTCGTAAAAACTCTGATATGGAGCGTAGCTATGTACGGCGCGGAAACGTGGTCGCTGAAGCAGGACGATAGACGTAGATTGGAGGCTTTTGAAATGTGGGTGTGGAGAAGAATGGAGAAGGTGAAATGGACCGAAAGGTAAACAAATGAGGAAATACTAGAAATGGTGGGTGAGGAGAGGGGTTGGTTGAGAGAAATCCTATGGAGGCAGGAAAAATTGATGAAAGGCGTATTGAGCGGTAGTGGAATGCTGAAGAGGGTAATAGAGGGGAGAATGTTGGGCAAGCGAGTTAAGGGTAGGAACAGGATAGGGATGTTGAATGGGATGAAGGGAGGAAAGAAGTACACCGAGATGAAGAGGGACCTGATATAGATTAGTTTGCTGGGTGGGGAGTCACAAAATGTTTATTTGATTGTTGTGTCCATCCAAAAACCTATCTTAACCGGTAGATTACGTAAAAAAAAATGTTTATATATATATGCATACTGGGGGTCGCGGTGGTCTAGTGGGTAGAGCGTTGGACTACTGACCGGAGGGTCCCGGGTTCGATTCCCGGGCAAGGCACTTTGGGCACCTGCAGCTCCACCCAAGCTACACAAAGCCACAAAGATGAAGACGGTCCTGAAGTAGATTAAGTTGCTGGATTGGGTTTTGTTTGGAGTTACGAAATGTTTATATGAGAGTTGTGTCCATCCAAAAACCTACCTTAACCGGTAGATTACCTAATAATACTGCATATATATTTTTAATATACTTGTATATCTAGCTACCGGTTAATCCAATGAATAGTGAATAATCTTATTGTAGGTCCGGTGTACATTGCATATAAAGGGTAGTCAGTTGTTTTTCCCCTTCAAGATACGAGGAGAAGGTTGATTGAAAGAAGGAAGGGCGGGGGGAAAGAAAGAACCGTGGCCCTTGGCTATGTGTGCACTAAATGGGGGAGAGAAAGATAGCTGAGGGGAGAAGAAGAGAAGAGGGCTATGGGGGTGGAGGGGTTTAATTGGAGGGCAGTGGCAGAGGGAGGATGCGCCGGAAGTGGACGGCAGCGTGAGAAGGGTTGGGTGGGGACGGAAGACGTGCTATATGTCTTTCGTCACACCTTAAAGAGCCGCCGATACGGATGTCTCTGTCTTGACAGTAAAGAAGATTATCGATTCGTCTAAGTTAATTTGACTTAGAGCACAAGTATTCTTTCATTTTCAGACTGTGACTCAGGTAACAATAATGTTAAAAAATAACTATCTATAATTCTATTGTCAACATGAACGCAAGTATGGACAGCTAACCACAGTTGTCACCCCATCAACAATATCCCAGTCATCGTTTCAATATGCACCCTTTATACCATGGAAACGCGAGCACAAAAATAGAAAAATCGCCATTTCATGCGTTGCATTTTCCAAACTTTAAAATCGAACTCTGGATCCATAACCATATTATAAAAAAAACTGGTTTACGCAGATCACAACTTGTCTTGTCGCAAGTCCTGTTTTCGTGACAAGAACAGGAAACTATCGAGTGCTCTGAGGATACGGTTAGAAATAATAGGGTATCAGAACAGAAGAAGGGTTTGAGAGCGCTAGAGAAATGGGAGGAAGAGTCGTGAGACACGTCTATTTAACCCCAGAGGCCCAGAAGGAGGCATCGGAGGCGAGTGATGCAACGCGTGTGCGTGTGTGGTAGGTGAAAGGATGATGTGCGTGGGAAAGAATTCCATCCGACTGACTGAAGGGAAGAACGGAGAACCAGTGATCCGAGGGCCGGGTGTGGACGCCGAATGCTGTTCTGCGTCCGAATCTACATATCACGAAAGGGGACGGGTGGTAGGCTGTATTAACCTACATCTCACCCTGCGAAACTTCAAGAAGCCGTACGGCAGAGGGTAACAGGTACAAACATTAGAACCAATTACACTTTGATCTGCGGTAAATCATATTTTCTATTTTTTTAATTGAAACTGTGGGAGGAAAAACTGTAACCTATCATAACAATTGACATTACCGTCATTTTCCATAAATATGATGCTGTGGTATCAACTAAAAATTTAATATGGGATATTTTTTCTTTGTAAGACATTAAACTCGAATGATATTTATTTATTTCCATCTACGAAATAATTTACGAGCCGTCACGAGGGCGTCTGGCGGAGAGTGTTATAGCACCAACTATCCATAATATAACTCCCTCTTCCTCGGAAGATTAGTTAGGACTGACTGGCGAGAGGTATGTGGGACACAGAGAGAAGAGGACGAGGAAGGGGAGAACAGGTGTGGGGGAGGGGTGAAGGAAGGGGTTGTGGAGGGGGAAAGGGAGAATGGGACGGGGGAAGGGGAGAAAAGGTGGTGGGGGAGGGGTTAAATGGTGGGAGTCTGTGGTTGAGGGAGGATTGGGAGTGTAGGATTGTTTTAGGATTTTTTTGTTATGGAGAGAATCTGGGTATCCACGTTGGAGGAGGGAGTCGTGAAGGTTGTTGAGGTATTTGTTCAGGGATTCGGGATGGTTGCGAATGCGGTGCCCGCGGATAGAGGGAGTAAGGGAGGGAGCGTTTGGTATGGTAGGGGTGGCAGCTGTTGAAATGAAGGTATTGTTGTTTATTAGTAGGTTTAGTATGTACCGAGACCAGAAATTTATCAACAGTTAGGGAAATATTAACATTAAAGAAGGTGATCTGTGAGGATGACCATACATTTTGACCGTATTGGTCCAAAACACTTTCGAGATATGTAAACTGTTCTACCTGCTCTATTTTTTACCCTCCTATTTTAATGTTTAGCTTAACCTTTTTTTCAGGAAAATCGCATAATCTTTGTTTTATTTATGTTGATTATCATCCCCAATTTATCGCATTGAACCTCCAATCCACTCGGCAATACTTGCAACCCCTTGGCTGACTGAGAAACTAATGCTTGGTTATCAGCAAACCTAACCGATTTTACGGATTCCACTCCGACTTTAATTCCTACCTCCATTTCTTCCCATGCCTCTTTAATCATTTCCTCCACATATACGTTGAACAGTACCGGTGACAATGGGCAACCCTGCCTTACACCTCTTCATAACACTGCCCATCCGGACTCTCCGTTCCCCACTCGCACCTGAGCAGTCTTAGACATGTACAGGTTGCTGATCAGTCTCCTGTCCCTCCAATCCATTCCTATTTTCTGCAATACACGCATTGGTTTTCCCAATTCACTCTATCAAACGCTTTTTCAAAATCTACGAAACAGGTAAATACGTCCTGATTGTATTCTATATTCCTCTCGATTGATCTCATTACTGCAATGACATCACGCGTACCTGTCTCCCCTTCCTAAACCCAAACTGATGATCCCCTAAGTAATCATTTGACTTACTCTCTATCATTTTGTTGATGATCCTGAGAATAAATTGAGCTGCGTGGGGTATCAAACCTATTACTCTGTAGTCTTAACATGACGTAGGCTTTACCTTTTACGAAATAGGAACTAACACTTATCTCACAAAATCCTCCGGCCAGATTCCTTCTTCATAGATGCTACGAATCAATTCATATAGAGTCTTCTTCCCACATTTTCCTAAACATTTCAATAGTTTCACAGAATTGTTGTGTAACCACACGACCTTATTTGGTTTCATCTCCCTTGTCTTTTCTATCTCATCGTCGAGTATGCCTAGACCTAACCTATCTTCTTCTATGTCATGTTCCTTTTCTGTGTCTAACTTGTTGGCCTAAGTTCTCTACCATACTGTATTTCTATGCATTCCTTCCATCTCTCCTGGATTTTTCCTGGTTCAACTATTTTCTTACCCCACTTATCTTTCACTGTTAGCACAGATCTTGCCTTCTTACTTCCCGATAATAACTTAACCTTGCTGTATAGAGCACCAATTTCACCCTTCTTCTGTAAACTTTCCATATCCTCGCATTGCGTTTTCCACCATTCTTATTTTGCTTTAGTTGTGGCCCTTCTCAATTTATTGTTTAACTTTTTGTACTTCATTTTGCCTAACTCTGTGTTTACATTTTTCCATCTTTGTAATCATCTCATCCGTTACCCATGGTTTCCTTATCCTTTTCCCGTTAACGGTTCCTATATTGTCTTTTGCGGTTTTCCATATCCCTTTTTTAATACATTTGCCTTGTTTACTTTACTTGAGCTTAATCGTACTGTGCATCTTGGCGGAAACTCCTTTTTCCCTGTATAAAAAGATAAGCGTATGTGCATAATAATAAATAGTGATCCTTAAGAAATTATTAGAAATTATATGCTTGATACAACTCCCCAAGACGCTTAACTTGGTGTTGCATATTTGAGTTAAATGGAGTGCTTCATAACTAAATGTGTTTTTTTTTAAGATTTTTTGTTCATTGCCATACCGGTCTTGGGCTTTATCCGCTGACCAAGGGGATCGTTTTGTAATTCTACGCAAGATGCTGGAGTATTTACAGTTGTTATGTGTCATTCCAAAATGTAATGTTCTATGCCTGAGATGATTTTCACCTTCAGGGATGTGGGCATGTAAAGGATACGTTTTTCATTGAATGGGGGAAGAATGTGGGGGAGAAACCCGGCGACGGCATTCGCCTAATTTCAATAATGAGAGGCGTCTAGAGGTCACACAACTTAACGTCCCATCCGATGGACGGCGTATTCCACTTGAAGTACTCTCTTGACATTGGCCCTGAAGTAGGCATCGTGGGATACCACTGATGAATCCTGCCCCTGCCATGATTCGAACTCGGACCCTCTGGGTTAGGATAACTACTACTGGTAATCACCGCAACTCGATCCCCTCAAGCAGGCCCATTGTCACGGATCCGCTTCTCATTTATGCAACTAAATTATTTTAGTTCCCTGCAAGCCACCGCTAGGGTGTATGGTAGGGGGTGAATAGACATCAGACTAGTTTTGACCCGAATATGACCCTTTCACGGTCGGACTGTTACTCTCATCCCTTGTCGTTCGTGGAAAAAGTGACATATTAGCTCTATTCTTTCTACACTTAATCTCTCTAACTTTACTGACACGATTTCTTCTACTGTACCTAGTACGATGGAGGCAAAAATATATTTTCAAAATCACTGCTACAGAAATGTCCTAATCTATAATTTAACCTTCGCCCCGTGAGTGATTCCCAGCCTAGCTGCTCTAATATTTTGGATGGGCTATTAAGTTGACGATAACGTTTAACAAGGCTAACTCGTCTACGCTGCACGCGATCCAATTCGGCAATTAATCTGACTTCGGGAGGATTCCATATACTTTCAGGATATTCTAAAAGAGGCCTAATCGTTGACAGAAAACATTTCTCTTTGAGCTTTTTATGACCCTTACCCAATACACTTCTAATAAATCCTTATCTTTTGTTAGCTTGTCCACTCATTACCCGAATGTGTTTAACCTAGGAGACACCGTGAGTGAGGAAAACACCTAGGTATTTAATTGAGTCTACGCACTCCGTTTTTGTGTTCCCATTGTAGCAGACGTTCGCGCAAAAATTGTTCTTTTTCCACATATTTATCACTACGCGCTTTTTTAAGGTTAGTTCTAATTGCCAAGTGTCGCACCAGCTTTCTATAGCATCGAGGTCATCTGAAGAAGTTGCTGTATCCTTAGCCTCACGGATATCACAGTAAACCACTGCATCATCGGCAAATAAACGTATCTTACTAGGGACTACGAATTCAATGTCGTTAACGTAAAGTAGGATTAAAAGAGGTTCGATAACACTTCCCTGGGGAACACCTGAAGTAACTTCTACTGCATTTGAACTAACTGAATCTATCACTACTCTGTGTACCCGACCATTTTAAATGTCTTGAATCTAACCCCGGATATTTTTATCTATGCCATATTCTTCTAGCTTTGCGAGTAGTTTACTATGAGATACTTTGACGAAGGCTTTCTTAAAATCTAGAAAAATTTCGTCCACTTGAAAATTGCTCTCTCCCAAAATAAAAATTTTATGAACAAAAAGCGCAAGTTGTATCTTGCAGGATCTACCTTTTCAGAAACCGTGCTGATTTTTCATCAATAACTCCTGATTATCGAGGTGTCTCACGATCGTACGGATGCTACAAATGATACTAATTACAGTGCAGCCAAACTAGTCGACAACAATAAATTCTTTCTTGTGGAAACGCAAAGTCTTCGATTCTTTTTTTTCAGTCATCGTTCTTCTTTATACTCATGTATCAAACGTCTGCAGCTTTTCCCTATCCATTTTTTAACGTATTCCATATTTCACAGCCGTTTAACATAAAATTCCATTCATAAGTAATTATCCGCCATACAATGAAATAACAAAAATCAACAAACAACTACCAAACGCTTGGGTTTATTTCCTATTGGTTGAAGTTGGCTTTCCCCAAGGAATTTAAGTTAAGACGCGAGTAGACGCTATTGATCAGAGATCCCGAAATATTCTAGCTTCTCCTGAAAATGTGAAAAGGGGTAAGTCCTACATCGATTTGTTTCAGCTGTCATCCCTTGGGTGGATCCTTGATTTCCGCTCAGAACTTTAAACACTAGTCCCTAGACTCTGTGATTGCTTCTCTAACGTAAAGGGACCTGCCTGTCTTCAATATGCCCGCGTAACACTCGACGACTGATATATCCATGAGGGCCGCATCCCAGGGGAAAATTGGCCCGCACTGGAAAATTGGCAGGGTTTTTTTGTGACATCTGGTGAGCCCTCGGTTTTAGAAATTCAGGAGGCGAACTGAGAGCAACGGAGGAGATTGGGGATTCCTTCTCTTAATTTCACGCGTCGTGGTATTCCTGGGGAGTCGATTTGTTTCGACCAACGTTCATTTAATCCTCCAAAGACAGCCTTGATGAACGAGGCCGCGATCTTTCTACACACATCCTTTGTGGAAGTTTCTAGTTATACGCTGCTGTTGGACACATTGGGCTCAAGTCGATCAAAACGTGGTACATTCACCAATTGATTGGGTCCAAGAGAATCATTCAATTTTAATTGACGATGATAGAGTCCATTTATCTCGAGATTATTGCCGCAGCGCTAAATAAATTTGAAAAAAGTTTAGGTCAGTCCCGTTTCGAATTATTTTTTGAGCCAACTGTTGACTCAGCCTCAGCTGATTATACTTCTACTCGTATATAATACCCCACAAATCACCTCAAGGGTGTGTGGCGGGGAATGTTAAAGGCCCAAATGTGCATAACCTAAAATTAGTACATGTATGGATTTGACTATACGTAAAAAGTAGGAGGTAGAGGAGTAGTAGTAAAGAGGAGGTAGGAACAGAACTGAGGCAAAGGTGGAAGCACTGGATGGAAGGAGAAGGGATAAAGGCATGCCAGGGGAAGAGTTTGGAAGGGAAGCGTTAGGCGCAGGATTTTTTAAAAAAAGTCCCTACCCGATTCAGCCACCAAGATAGAGGTGAGAACTCGCAAATCCACATACATCCTAGCATTCCGATACTGTAAAATTCCCGCCCTTAACCGCCATCTTTTATTCCCCTCCCCGAATTCCCTGCCTGCACCTTCCTCCCCCCTTTTTTGCCCTCCCCGTACACCATTCCACGCCCAAGACCTTTCAGTCTGACCTGAAGAAGGCCTCGGAGTAGGCCGAAAGCTTAAACAATCTGCAATGTGAGTGTTCTTTTACCTTTTATCCATTTAATTCTGTTATCTATTGTGCCGTCCAAATGTTATGTATGTATATATATATATATATATTCAAATACGAAGTCCCGCCATACGGCCAAATATTCATTCACACATAGAAATAGGTATAAGGAAAGGGGATAGGAAAACACATAAAATGCGAACACAGGACATGTGGGGAAGGCGGTTTTTGAGCAGATCACGAATATAAATGTATTTCCTTAACCGGGATTTGAACACTGGGCCTTCCACTTGCCGGGCGGATGTGCTACCAATTATATTTGTGCGCGGTATGGCGGGACTTCGTATTTGAATGTGTATCTGGCCAATGTGGCTCATCTCTTCTTCCGGCTATGAGTGCCATGAAACGTACTGTTCCTATTCTCTATGATACTATATGTTTTCTTACCAAATGTATATATATGTGTTCGCCTTTTGTGTTTTCCTATCCCCTTTCCTTATACCTATTTCTGTTTGAATGAATATATATATATATATATTTGTATATATAATATATATATGTATATATATATGTATATATATATACATATACACTTTGGGCACCTGCAGCTCCACCCAAGATAGTTGATTTTTTGGGTACCAGGTCTTCCTGGGAAACCATAACCGGCACAGGGAAAGGAACTGGCCCCCCTACCCTGATGTGTCAATATTCACACGCCGTCGGGCTTGGTACATGGGTGAGCTCTACCATCACCTACTAAACCGACCTTCGGGTTGATTACTGTGTTTATGGTTTATATATATATATATATATATATATATATATATATATATATATATATATATATATATATATATACCTGATGACGACGGCCGTGCCGTCGAAACGTAAATATCCAATGTAAGTGTCCTTCTTTTATGTTTCTATGTGTGTGGTGTTTTTTGTGTTAGTGTTTGGGTGTTTGTGCGTCGCCGGAGAGCGTCTTTTCCAAGTTTATATATATATATATATATACATAGAAATAAATATTATATTGACCGGGACTTAAACACGGGACTTGCCGGGCAGATGCTTTAACCACCTAAGCTATCGGGAAAATCTAATTTACACCGAGATCTGCGACCTATATCTAGTTAGAGCATCCGCCCAGAAAGTGGAAAGATCCGTTTTCAAGTCGCGGTCAAGAAATATTTTTACATTAGTGGTCTTCTTGATTCCGCCTTCCCCACCTCTCCTGAGTTCGTCATAAATGTGAGTTACTATCCACTTTCCTTATATATTTTTCTATGTAAATGAATATTTGTTCGCCGTATGGCGGGGTTGCGTGTTTGATTGAATATTTATATATAAATATATGTACATATATATATATATTATTAAGTTATCTACGGGTTAAGGTAGGTTTTTGGATGGACACAACTATCAAATAAACATTTTGTAACTCCAAACAAAACCCAATCCAGCAACCTAATCTCCATCAGGTCCCTCTTCATCTTTGTGTACTTCTTTCCTCCCTTCATCCCGTCCAACATCCCTATCCTGTTCCTGCCTTTTCCTCGTTTACCCAAAATTATCTCCTCCATTACCTTCATCAACGTTCCACTACCGCTCAATGCGCCTTCCGTCCATTTTTCCTGCCTCCATAGGATTTCTCTCAAGAAACCCCTCTCCTCACTCACCATCTCCAGTACTTCCTCATTTGTTTTCCTTTCGATCTATTTCACCCTTTTCATTCTTCTACACACCCATATTTCAAAAGCCTCCAATCTACGTATATCGTCCTGCTTCAGCGACTACGTTTTCACGCCGTACATTTCCTATATTGTATATACTGCCGGCCCCGGTGGCGTCGGGGTAACGTCCTCGTCTACCAACTGAGAGGTCACGGGTTCGATTCCCGTCTGAGTGGATTTTTCTCCATCCAGGGCTTGGCTGTATGTAATTGTCTTCAATGTAATGTAAGTAACGTAAGTGTTAGGTGGAAGAAGGGACTATTTAGTCTCAACCTCGCCCAATTAAGTCTATAATAAATAAATAATTACTGTAATCTACGCTCCATATCAGAGTTTTTACGAGTCTTGTCTTAACCTCTCTACTCAACGTCTCTGTCACCAACTCTCTCCTCCTTGAGAAATGTAAACTGTTCTACTGGCTCTTATTTCTCCTACTATTTTAATGCTTAGTTCAGTATTTTTCTTTCTAGAAAATCGGAAAACCTTTGTTTTCTTAATATTGATTCTCATCCCATATCATCGCGCTGAACCTCCAATTCACTCAGCAATGCTTGCAACCCCTTGGCTGACTGAGCAACTAATGCTTGGTCATCAGCAAACCTAACCGATTTTACCAATTCCCCTCCGACTTTCATTCCTACCTCCAGTTCTTCCTATGCCTCTTTAATCCTTTCCTCCACATATACGTTGAACAGCACCGGTGACAATGGGCAACCCTGCCTTACACCTCTTCCTAACACTGCCCATCCGGACTCTCCGTTCCCCACTCGCACCTGAGCAGTCTGAGACATGTACAGGTTGCGGATCAGTATCCTGTCCCTCCCATCAATTCCTTTTTTCTGCAATACATGCATTAATGTTTCCCAATTCACTCTATCAAACGCTTTTTCGAAATCTACAAAACAGGCAAAAAAGTCCTGATTGTATTCTATATTCCTCTCGATTAGTGATCTCATTACTGCAATGGCATCGCGCGTACCTCTTCCCTTCCTAAACCCAAACTGAGCATCCCCTAAGTAAGCATTTGCCTTACTCTCTATGCTTATGTTGATGACCCTGAGAATAACTTTAGCTTTGTGGGATATCAAACTTATTGTTCTTTAATCCTCACATGATATAGCCTTTACCTTTTTCGGAATAGGAACTAAACCTGGTTTCACAAAATCTTCCGGTCAGTTTTCTTCCACATAGATGCCAGGAATTAGTCCATATACTATAGAGTCTGCTTCCCATATTTTCCTAAACATTTCAACAGTTCCACAGGAATGTTTTCTACCCCCACAGCCTTATTTGATTTCATCTCCTTTAATGCCCTTTCTGTTTCATCGTCGAGTATGCCTGGACCTAAGCTATCTTCTTCTACGTCATGTTCCTTTTCTACACCCACCAAAGGAGAAATAAAGGGGAAAGTCCTCTTATATTTTGTCTTTTTCTCCTTTGGTGGGTGTAACAGCTCCCTAACGATATCTTCTGGGCAATGATTCGGAGGACTTGGGCGCTTTATAAGATCGCAGATTTCAGTGTAAAAGTACATTTTCTCGATAACTCAGGTGGTTAGAGCATCCGCCCGGCAAGTGGAGAGATCCGGTGTTCAAGTGACCGTCGAGGAAAATATTTTTAAATTTGTGATCAGCTCACATCCGCCATCCCCACCTCTCTTGTGTTCGTCCTTTATGAGTGTTCCTCTCTCATTTCCTTATCTCTATTCCAATGTGAATGAATATTTATTCGCCGTATGGCGGTATTTCGTGGTTGACTGTTTATATATATATATATATATATATATATATATATATATATATATATATATATATATATATATATATATATACATATGTGTGTGTGTGTACCGAATAAAAACAATTTAATTGGAGATATTTAGGTGTTTTTTGTTTTAGGGATAATGGATTTTTATCCGAGTTCATCCTGATTACATCGAATATAAGTACACACTATCAGAAACTGTTAAACGAAAAACGTCGTCCGTTCGACGGATAATGTCCAAACGCACAATTCTCGAAGATGGACTCATAACTGTTCCATAATCCTTAGTTTAAGCTCGTTTTTCAATATTGCAATTAAATTTGACTGGCGTAGGTATTCGATGTGATTTCCGCTAAACATGTCGAAAAAATGGATTTAACATGTCTCGCCATTGGCAGATTTAATGTCACACCTCGCTGTTGGTGGAGGCGTGAAATTGAGAGAGAGAAAACTTTAAGAACATTCGACGGTGAGATATGAACGAAGGTTTTCTTATTAAAATGGAGAAACCGCGAACCAGAGGAGGGATGGAATGCGTAGTGTTGTTGAACTAGAGTTGGTTTCGCAAACAAACCGGGAAGGTGAGACCCGAGGGAAGACGATGGAGGGAGAGTGAGAGGGGGGAGGGTGTGCGGTGTGGAAGGGGAGGGTTGGATCGGGCGTGCGGTGTGGTGGGTTGAAAAGGGAGGATTTTGAGGAGGAGGGGGTTGGGTGTTTTGGGAGGGAGAAGGAAGGCTGCTTTGAGAGGAAGAAGGAAGGCTGAGCGCGACCCTGGCGATGGGGTCGCGCTGAAGAAGATGGGGGGGAGAGATGGGAAGACATGGAGGGAAAGCGGGGTGTGCCAATGTTTTAACCAGAAAGGATTGATGCGGTGAAAGGGGTTGCTGGGAGAAGGGGAAAGAGAGGGAGGGGTGACATGTAACCCCCTGCAAGACCTTCGCATCCCGCACTCCCACCTCTCCACCACCCCTTCATTCTCGTGAATAAAGAATGGCTGCCTGCCGGTGGGGAAACCTTTTCAATTTTCGAGATGAGGCCCCAGGAAATCTTCCTTATTCAAGGAGAACGATGTTTGTACTCCCGCCTTCCTCATCTGAGACCCTCTCTTCTCCTCCCCTCCCCTTATTCCCACCCCTCCCCTCCCCCCGGGCCTTCGTTACCTGTCTCTCCCAACTCGTGCCGTTCTGACCCGCGCTCTTCCCTAACCTTCCTTACCCTATTCTCTTCCCTCACGGACATCCCTATGGCCCGTGCCTCCTTATCGCCTTCCTTCGCTTCCATTCGGGTAAAAGAGGAATATGAGACACGTCCTTATGCGAATTTTAGTCACTTGCATCATCCGCGAATTAATTCCTGCAATCCATTAAGTTATATGGGTGGCTACGTTCACGTAATACCCAGAAAACGGCCACTTGCCTATGTAGTACTAGTGGTGAAACACGATCCAACGCTGATGTCAACCTCATTGGTAAACTGCCTGACAGTTGACCTACGTTTTTGCACGCACTAAATCATTCACACAGCTGAAGTGAGTGCCGTTTTTTGGCGTCGATGGTCGTCCAATTCTCAGTTCTTCATCACTCGAGAGGTTTTATCCGGTCTGAAAGCATTTATATCAACGAAAACACTGTGTTCGACTCATAGATTAATTGCCGAACGCCTCTTGAAGCATTGCATAAGTTCCAATTGCACTTTTCCCGAGTTCAAAATAGAATTCAATGCAAACGCGTTGCTTCTCACCGGCACAAGAATTTGCACAACGATCGTGTGACAAATTCAGACAAGAATTGCTGTTGTGCGGAAGGAAGTGGAAATAGGGCCACGAGCAAGATGGTGTTTTACTACTCACAGACGCCGCTAGAAGGAGACACTTTTCTGAATGTGATCCGTAAAGCGATTCGTTAGTAGAAAGACCAGTCTCATCTTTTTATTGTACAGACCTTTGTGTAATCAATTCAATGATTGACTAAAACATTAAAAGTTTGTCTTAAGGTAAATGTATTATGATGATTGGGTTCCATTTTATGACGATTTCGTACCGAGTCATTGAAGGCAGAGTGTGTCATTTGTGGAATCTATCATTACAACCTACGACTTTAATAATTACCTCTTTGTCGTAAGGTGTCTCGTTCCTTCCTTAAAGTCTTTCCTGTTCTCACCGTGAATCACCCAACCTCATTCTTCCACCAAACCCGCCGCGTTAACATCTAGATTTACATAATAAGCCGCCGGAAAGGCGTGTGGCGGGCGGTGTTATGTCACCACCCATGCATGCACAATTGCAATCACGACACCTCTTCACAAATATTAGTTGGATCGTGCACTGGAAGAAAGTTAATAACAGATTACGTATATTTAAACATTGCGGAAGGTTTTTTAAAAGATCGGTCTATTTAAAATTCATGCAGGCTAACGACAAAAATATATACACTACCAATAATAATTATCTATTTCGCGCCTGTGGTCGTATCTATTTTGATAGGATGAAGAAAAAGCGATATTTTTGTATCAATTCGTTCTACTATCTTCCTCCCTGTTTTTACGTTCGTGATCTGATCTACTTTTCTAAGTCGCGGGCCTGTAATACTATATGTCTTTAAATGTCTCAGATAAATGATCTGCCTCATATTTGCGCAGTAATTATAACCTGTTTTTCACCCTACGCTCAATTAGTGGCTCCCATCCCAATTCTTCCATTAGTGTCGTGACAATGATTAAATTCCTTAAGAGAAACTACATTTTTCATTCTATTGTCTCTGCTACCAAAAAAGCATAGTAAATTATTTTAAATACATTATAACAATAAATCATTTGCATTTTCAGAAACCACTGATGGTATGGATAGCTACAAGCAGAAATCACTGATGATAAATTTATTCTGTAATATTTATGATTTCAGCCGTTCTCTTAAGACTGTAACACTAGTTTCTTTCTTTGTTTGCTTTCCTGAATTTGAAAACATGATGGTGGGTTTTCAATCAGTTTTAATTGCCGATAGTTCCGTAATATTTTAATCCTATGAAGTAGCTCACTATAACAGTGATATTTGGTCTAATCATAAAAGAAAATTTATTATTTAGTCAATCTAGCTATCAAAAACATTCCGGGTTATAATAATCTTGGACGAAGTTGAAAAAAGGAACACATTTGAAGGGTAATGCGGCAATTGTACCTTCAATATTAATTCATTCGTATTCGTTGAATGTATTGAAATCATAGTGAAACCATTTTATATCATGGAACCGATTAGGGGTTTTGCAGGGAAAAAACATCTTCCTTATTAAAAGAGAAATTTTGTAAGAAATTTGAATTTTAGCACTTAAATAATATTAAAATTTATAAAATCCGTATCAGAGTCTCAAACGTAATATTGTACCTGGACCGGGTGAAATACATTCCATTGCCTTTGGATTTTATGTTCACGATGTTTTGTGTGTCTAGAATGTGCATAAGAACAATAGGTAAATGTTCTATGCACCTGACGTGTTTTTGTTGGAGAGAAGGACGCTTCTGTTGGATTTACCAAGCGGTTTTCATATGCAAGTTCTAACTTCTCAGCGTGATTTTCAAGAACACATTTTTTTAATGCTTGACTGGGCATTCTTCCCCTGCAAATTAGCTGGTTTTAATTTTTTCTATCTCCCATTTCCTTCGAATTTAAGGAAAAAATATCTGCTAAAGCCAAAGAAAAGTGCGGATTGAACTTCATTTTAGAGATCAAATCCTCTCCTTTACCATTGAAAAATATATCCAAACGTTAAACAAATTTTTTTTGAAGTGTTGTAGTTTCATTCGAAGCAAGACGGATTTTTAAAACAAATTTTCTTGGTGTTCACAGCCAATGATAACATTTATAGTTGCAGGACAAACTTCCGATGCTATCCATGCAATATACATACGTACGTATATGTATATATTATGTATACGTAGACATATTAAACGTATATAAAAATAAATAAGGTTCAAAAAATATTTATACTTTATGTTTCTAACAGCTCCATAACGCTCTCTCTGTGGGCCAAGCAATCGGAGTACCTGGGCACTTTAAAACCTCGTAGATCTCAATGTAAAATAGGTTTCCTTATTAACGCCAGTGGTAGAGCATCCGCCCGGCAAGTCGTAGATCCCGAGTTCAAGTCCCGGTTAAGGAAATATTTTTGAGACCTGCTCAAATCCGCCTTCCCCACCTTTCATGTGTTCCCTTTTATGTGTTTTCGTATCCCCTTTCATAATATTTTTATATATTATATATCTATAATATATTATGTATCTATAATATATATATATCTATATATATAGATAATATATATATAATATATTATATATATATATATATATATGCGGGTCGCGGTGGTCTAGTGGGTAGAGCGTTGGACTACTGACCAGAGGGTCCCGGGTTCGATTCCCGGGCAAGGCACTTTGGACACCTGCAGCTCCACCCAAGCTAGTTGATTTTTCGGGTACCAGGCCTTCCTGGGAAACCATAACCGGCACAGGGAAAGAAACTGGCCCCCCTACCCTTATGTGTGAATATTCACACGCCGTCGGGCTTGGTACATGGGTGAGCTCTACCATCACCTACTAAACCGACCTTCGGGTTCATTACTGTGTTTATCTATATATATATATATAGATTATATATATATAAATATAAATATATATTATATATATATATATATATATATATATATATATATATATATATATATATATATATATATATGCGGGTCGCGGTGGTCTAGTGGGTAGAGCGTTGGACTACTGACCGAAGGGTCACGGGTTCGATTCCCGGGCAAGGCACTTTGGGCACCTGCAGCTCCATCCAAGCTAGTTGATTTTTTGGGTACCAGGTCTTCCTGGGAAACCATAACCGGCACAGGGAAAGGAACTGGCCCCCCTACCCTGATGTGTCAATATTCACACGCCGTCGGGCTTGGTACATGGGTGAGCTCTACCATCACCTACTAAACCGACCTTCGGGTTCATTACTGTGTTTATGGTAATATATATAATATATATATATATATATATATATATATATATATATATATATATATATATATATATATATATATTTCCCTCCCATTGGCTACAACCTTGTCGTGGTGGAAGGGCTTGTGTGTTCCGATGACCACCAGGCCTTCCTGGGAAACCATAACCGGCACAGGGAAAGAAACTGGCCCCCCTACCCTGATGTGTGAATATTCACACGCCGTCGGGCTTGGTACATGGGTGTGCTCTACCATCACCTACTAAACCGACCTTCGGGTTCATTACTGTGTTTATGGTAATATATATATATGTATATATATTTCCCTCCCATTGACTACAACCTTGTCGTGGTGGAAGGGCTTGTGTGTTCCGATGACCCCTAGAGCTGTGCTGGCGGGAGTAAATATAATTACTCCTGGTAGGGTCACCCCAGATAGGTCGAAGGTTAGGAGCTAGACGAAAGGTAGTCCACGCAGCGTCTGTTCCACAGTTAGGCAGCTGCAAAGGCGTCTGACCCCAGTGGGGCGGCCATTGAGTGATGGTGTCACGTTAAAAACACTATTTAGGAAGGCAACGGGTAACAACCTCAATTATCATTCCCAAGAATGCAATGATGGGCACTATAGAGAATATTGTCGGCCCAGGCGGCCGTGTAGGAGGCACGGCTTCCGTGGTCGTCATCCCACGAAACCCTTGCAGGCGAGGAATAACAGCAGTAGGACAGAAAACGAAAGTAGTTAGAATAGGAATATGGAACGTCAGGACAACGTTGAGGACCGGCAAATTAGAAAACATTAAGCGAGAAATGGAAAGCGGTAATATAGATGTTTTAAGTCTCTGCGAGGTGAGATGGAAGGATAGCGGGGATTACAGGAATGGCAATTATAGGGTGATATACAGCGGCGGGGACGAGATCCAACGAGAGGTTGCCATTATATTAAATAAAGGGGAAGAAAAAAGAATAAAGGAAGAAGCGTAGTCAACATAGAGCAAGCAACTAATAGAATCTTACTCGGAGAGATTAAAGCAGAGCCGACAAACTTGGTCATTGTTCAGGTACACATGCCACCGAGCAACCACAAGGAGGAAGAAGTCGATAGGATGAGTAAGGGGATATAATCGCCTGTGCTCCTGCAGCGAAATATTTGGTAGTGATGGGGGATTGGAATGCGGCGGTAGGCGAAGGAAGAGATGGGGGTGAGGTGGGGGACAATGGGTTAGGCACGAGGAATGAACGTGGGGAGAAAGCAATTGAATTCTGCAGGAGACAGGGGTTAGTCGTCACCAACACATGGTTTAGGCACCATAAAAAGCGCAGACATACGTGGAAAATGCCAGGTTACTAAGGAAGGTATCAGATATACTATAATATGGTTAGGCACAGGTTTAGGAACAGTGTTATTAATTCGCACAGTTTCCCAGGAGCGGATGCGGACTCAGACCACAATTTAGTTGTTATGAAGTGTAACGTCCGTTTCAAAAAAATAGGGCAGGAGCGGCGGGTTAGAAAATGGAATGTAGAAGCATTGAATGGATTAACGAGGAAGGAGTATCAGCAGGCTGTGGAGAAAATGATGGATGACGGTAAAGAACTGAGTACTATCGAAGAAAAATGGGAATGTATCAAGAAAGGGATATTGGAAGTCGCTAAAGACACTATAGGAACCATTAAAGGGAAAAGCATAAGGAAACCATGGGTAACGGATGAGATGATTGCAAAGGTGGAGGAGAGAAGATGATGGAAGAATGTAGCACAGAGTAATGCAGAATGAAGTACAAAGAGTTAAACAACAAATTGAGAAGGGCCACAAATAAAGCAAAAGAAGAATGGTGGAAAACGCAATGCGAGGATATTACAGAAGAAAGGTGAAATTGTTGCACTATACGGCAAGGTTAAGTTATTAGCGAGAAGTAAGAAGGCAAGGTCTGTGCTTACAATTAAAGATAAGTGGGGTAAGATAACTGTGGAATAAGGAAAAATCCAAGAGAGATGGAAGGAATATATAGATAAACTGTATGGTAAAGAACTTAGGCCGAAAGGTTAGACATAGAAAAGGAACATGACGTAGAAGAAGATAGCTTAGGTCCAGGCATACTCGACGATGAAATAGAAAGGGCATTAAAGGAGATAAGGCAAATAAGGACGTGGGGTATACAACAACCCTGTGGAACTGTTGAAATATTTAGGAAAATATGGGAAGACGGCCCTATATGGACTGATTCGTAGTATCTATGAGGAAGGAGTCTGGCTGGAAGATATTGTGAGATTAATGTTACTTCCTATTTCAAAAAAGGCAAAAGTTACATCAGGTGAGGATTACAGAACAATAAGTTTGATATCCTACGCAGCTCTACTTATTCTCAGGATCATCAACAAAAGGAAAGAGAGTAAGGTAAATGATTACTTAGGGGATGATCAGTTTGGGTTTAGAAAGGCGAGAGGTACGCGTGATGCCATTGCAGTTATGAGATCACTAATCGAGAGGAATATAGTACACAATTAGGACTTTTTTTGCCTGTTTTGTAGATTTCGAAAAAGCGTTTGATAGAGTGAATTCTGAAAAATTAATGCGTGTACGTATTGCAGAAAATAGGAATGGATTGGAGGGACAGGAGACTTATTCACAACCTGTACATGTCTCAGACTGCTCAGGTGCGAGTAGGGAACGAATAGTCCGGATGGGCAGGGTTATGAAGAGGTGTAAGGCAGGGTTGCCCATTGTCACCGGTGCTGTTCAACGTATATGTAGAGGAAATGATTAAAGAGGCATGGGAGGAACTGGAGGCAGGAATGAAAGTCGGAGGGGAATTCGGAAAATCGGTTAGGTTCTGATGACCAAGCATTAGTTGCTCAGTCAGTCAAGGGGTTGCTAGCATTGTTGAGTGAATTGGAGTTTCAGTGCGATAAATATGGGATGAGAATCAATATTAATAAATCAAAGGTTATGCGATTTTCCAGAAAGAAATAGGTTAAGCTAAATGTTAAAATAGGCGGGGATAAAATAGAGCAGGTAGAACAGTTTAAATATCTCAGAAGTGTTTTGGACCAATACGGTCAAAGTGGTAGGGATGTAAGGAGAAGAACTGCGCTAGGCAAGGAGGCTTTCTCAAGGAGGTGGGAGTTGGTGACGGGGACGTTGAGTAGAAATATTAAGACAAGACTCGTAACAACTCTGCTATGGAGTGTGGATGTACGGCGCGGAAACGTGGTCACTGAAGCAGGAGGATATTCGTAGATTTGAGGCCTTTGAAATGTGGTTGTGGAGAAGAATGGAGAAGCTGAAATGGACCGAAAGGAAAACAAATGAGGAAGTACTGGAGATGGTGGGTGAGGAGAGGGGTTTGTTGAGAGAAATCCTATGGAGGCAGGAAAAATGGATGAAAGGCGTATTGATTGGTAGTGGAATGTTGAAGGTGGTAATAGAGGGGAGAATGTTGGGGAAGCGAGGAAAGGGAAGGAGCAGGATAGGGATGTTGGACGGGATGAAGGGGGGAACGAAGTATATAGAGATGAAGGGGAACCTGATGTAGAGTAGGTTGCTGGATTGGGTTTTGTTTGGAGTTACAAAATGTTTATATGAGAGTTATTGGGCAATTAAAATTCCAAAAGAGATGTTGAAGGAATTATGAAACAACGTTTAGTGAAAAAAATGAAAATAGTCATATGCGTGGACTATGATGGTTAAAGTCAATTTGTCAGCAATTAGGTTTGGTTATGGAAATGTAATTAGCTTGACGTTTTAATTGTATATTTACTAATATTTTTTAATGTTATTTGGATTTTGTTCGTTTCCATGCATGCAAAATTACTATCTTTTAAATAGTCTTTCAAGTTGCACCAATTCTGCCTACAATTACACTTCATCTTGGCGTACAAATCCTACGAAAATGCGATTACTTTTTTGGCAGAAATACTTGAGGTTACATTTTCAATTGAAATAAACTGATTATCGTTGATTTTCATATTTGAACTGAAAATTTATATTTGAATTGAATACTCCATGCGAAATGGTAATTCAAAGGGTGTGTCTCATCCTGATGATGTCTTTTAGTTCTGTTCTATTGCGAAAAGAATCGATGCTTATGTCCTTCCAATATCTGATGGCTTATTTTTTCTCAAGAATTTCAGCGATTTCCTTATTATGAAACATAACAATATGTGTGTATGTCTTAACGGAAAACTTGGAAACGGATGCTAATTGTTGTTGAAGTTCTTAATTGTTTGTTCTTCGCTGATCTATTAAAGCTCATTCCGACTTGCAATTCCCATTGGAACCTTCTCATTTTATTATGTTTCTCCTCCGTGATATTTTCCTCGTGCTTTTCTTCCTTCCTCCTCCAAAGTTTTTAAGAATCTTCGAGACCCTTCTACGCAGCACTAGGGGACGGAAAATATAAAAAAAATGAAAAGTTTTTTTTCCCTCCCTCCCTCTTATCGGGAGTTGAGGGAGACGGGAACACTATACGAACACCCGAGGACACATTTGTTCTGCCGAAAGAGAAGCAGCAGTTCTCCCCTATATTCCATCCCCACCTTCCCTCCCCTTCCCCCATCTCTAGTATTTATCCAATCCCTTCCTCCCTCTCTCTTTCCGCTGCTCTTGAGGGATTCGCGACCGTTCGACCGGAAAACGGAGGAATGGTGTGGGTGGGCGAGCCAGAGGTGGGGGAAGGGTGAAGGTGATGTCGGAGGGGGAGGGGTAGGAAGCCATAAACGCCAGAAAACCGTAAAGGCCTCTTTGCTTAATAATGCCCTCCGACCGGAATCCATTGCCGAAATACCAATTTGAACTTCCACCGTACGAGTTTTGGTAGGGCGAAGTCCGAAAGCAATCATGCCTCATCATTTTTACAATCCGAGTTTTTCTTTCTCTGTTATTCATAAGATCTCTATCGTCCATATCTAGAATTGCAGTGGATGGTTTGAGGGATGTGACCATTATGAACATTTACGAATTTATGATGGTGATTTCTTGGTTTATTCTCATCATCTACAGTATTTCATATTTAATACTGCTTTATTGCACACATCAACTCGTCTCTATTCGGTGTTAATTCCCTCACTCCAAGATACCTTCTCTTTTTTACGTCCTTAACTAGTTTTCTGCATACTTTATTCATGCTCAACGACAAGGGATTTTCCCTCCTACTATGTTACAAGGGGTTACAAGGATTACTGAGTATATTGTAAAATTAAGTGAGATATATTCAGAATCAGAATAAATGTAAACAAAACAAAAGTTATGTGGATTTCCAGAAAGAGAAAAGCCAATCCTAACATTTAAATAGGAGGGTAGAAACTAGAGCTGGTGGAACAGTTTACGTATCTGTGTTTGTATAAGTGCTTTGTACGAAAAAGTTAGAGTGGTAGGAGAAGAATTGCACTCGGGAATCAGGCTATCACAAGGAGGAGGGAGTCGGGGACGTTGAGTCAGGATGTTAAGAAAAGAGTCGTCAAAACTTTGATATGGAACGTAGTTAAGTTCAGCTCAGAAACGTGGTCGCTGAAGCAGGAGGATAGACGTAGATTGAAGGCTTTTGAAATTTTGGGTGTGGAGAAGAATGGAGTAGTTGAAATGGACCGAAAGGAGAACAAATGAGGAAGTACTGGAGATGGTGGGTGAGGAGAGGGGTTTGTTGAGAGAAATCCTATGGAGGCAGGACAAATGAATGAAAGGCGTATTGAGCGGAGGTGGAATGTTGAAGAAGGTAATAGAGGGGAGAATGTTGGGCAAGCGAGGAAAGGGCAGGAAAAGGATAGGGATGTTGGACGGGATGAAGGGAGGAAGGAAGTACACCGAGATGAAGGACGGGGGCAACTTACTCTACGACCTGATGTATCGTAGAGTAGGTTGCTGGATTGTGTTTTGTTAGGAGATATTTATTTGGTAGTCGAGCCCATCTTAAGTCTACCTTAACCGGTAGATTACCTATACTAAAATCATTGTTATGTTTCTAAGTAATCCATTGAGCATAAATGTGTGCCTTCATCCAATCTAGTTCGCCTTTGCTGAATAGTTACCTCCATATTGTCCTTTCCTCTCCTTTTCTTGCATATTCTTCCACGTTCCTTACTTTGTGGGTATCTTCTTTTCCCTCACAGCAAAATTTTTCAAATGGTTTTATACTTCGCTGGTTCACTTTTCTTAAGTACCACGTTTCTGATTTGTTAAGTAACATTTAACAGAGTTGAAATATTGCATTATTTTTCAATACTCTGTCGTACTCGTGTATCGTTTAAAGCAGATTTTGCACGATGGATGTGTCAAGAGTTTCCAATCAGTCGTTCGTACTAGCCCCACGTTTTTCTTATTGAATAATTTTGCGACTTATTTATTGACTTACCCTCGGATATATGAGGAAGCAAATATTATCGATGGGAAACAGAAAGACTTCTGTGAATGATGTGTCTAAACGTCTGCCAAATTCAGATGATTTCTTTGATTAAGTCAGGGAGGAAGTTGATAATGGTCTTTGGACTCACTGGAAATAATAAGAAATTAATATAAATATGAGTACTCGTATATCATCAATTTCATACCTTAATGATTTAATACACTCGTCAATGACGCCAATCCCTTGGCCTAATGTCTTCAGTTAGGCATGCGTATCATCCAGCACCAAGTGCTTGATCATACCTCACTGATGTTTTGAATTAATTGCTAATTTGATTTCCGTTTATGAGAAGCAATGTAAGTAACAAAAAGTATTTTCTATATTCAATGGATGCGGACATTTTGATTGGCGATGTAATTCAGAGGTTAAGACTGCGGCACATGCTTAGAGAAGAGGACTTTAGACAATTGAGCTGGCGGGAGCAAAAGAATAAGAATGTTGGACGGAATGAAGCGAGATAGAATTTTGGGAAATAGCGGAATAGGTTGACGTAGTGTGGGGTAGTATCCTCTCATACTAAGCTGAGAAACCGTGACGTTGTCAGCCTGTGTCCATCAGAAATCTACTGTAAACGTTAAAACCAAGAAATGCATTAATTTAACTAACGAAATACTCGTGACTGATTTGCGAAAATATATGTACGTAATAATGTTATTCATTAGAACTCTTTATATTTTACTTCTTGACGAAGGTGCTCATTTTAACCTACAACAAAAATTAATAATTCCAAGAAAGTTGTTGTTTTGAATAAAATAATGTCTATGTTGAACATAGCTAATAAATAAATATTCCGCTGTTACTAATTATGGATTCGATAAATGATACACAGTCATGATTGGCGATATTAAAATGGCTCCTTTCTTATTCGATTTTAGAAATATATTTTAAGAATGAAAACACCAAATTAAAAAAAACTATTTATTATTCTATAATATAACGTTTTGTATCGTGTGCTATAAATATGAGGCAAAAATATAAGAAATTTGAGTTAATTATTGGAGGCGATTTTGAAGTGGAACAATTCAATTTCTTTCGTCAATGAGTGCATTTTATTTCTCCAATACAATTGATAATTTCAAATTAATGATAATTTATATTATTATATAATATTGTTCGGAATAATCATACTGGTTACAGCTCTGTACTCATGACTGAAACGCTTAGTGATCTCTCATTTTCCTTTTTTGGAATTGGTTTCTTACTTAAATATTCATAAGTAAATTTTCTTGTTATCCTTTCAGGATGTTTAATTAGGACACACAGTTGAACCCTTTTCATTTTTGGCCGTCAACCAGTTTTCACTTAAAAAGTATTCACATACGTCGATTCACTGGCCATTCTTAACAGAAGTTCATTTTTTTTCTTTGTGTAATTAATTAAATTTTCCTCTATATTACAGGAAGAAATGTGGTGGAAAGAAAACTCGCAGCCTCTCAAAATCTTTGCTCGAAGACAGAAATAAATGTCTCCACTTCATTCTTTCGCTGGGGTAAGTTTAATACACCACAAGGTGTATTAAACTTACCCTATGTGGTCATTAATCATACTGTACCTATGGAATCCCTCAGTGAAGGCGGGGCAATAGCGCTATGTTACGATAACTCGCAGATGCGGTTTCGATATCTTATCTAACGCTTTTCCACGAATACTAGAAGGTGATGAAGCATCCGAATACTCTTAGGTCTTTATTCCATTGCAGGAAAACCTACCAATAGTCATAGTAATCATATTCTATTAAGGTTTAAAAATACATAAAATATAGACTGCCTTGATTTAAACTATCACTGCCGCTAAGTGCACTGGAAGATCAATGCCACAAGAAGATCAATCAAGATCAGTGTAAAAAAACAGGTGTCATGTGTAATTAAAATTAGCAATTTTCCACAAAAAAATTACATACTATTTTTGTATTTATTTTAGTATTTATAATAAATACTATTTTTGTGGAAAATTGCTAATTTTAATTAATCATGTTATTCCACCATATCACGCCTGAAACGTCTCTTTTTATAGGGGTCATGAGGTTTACAAATAAGGGACAGGTTAAGTTAAAAATTATGATCGGGGGACAATAGCTGGAGCAGGTTGAACGGTTCACCCGTGTAGGAAACGTTTTGACCAAAATGTTGGGAGTGGTAATGAATCACATAAGAAAAAGAATTACGAAGTGACTCAGCGAATTGCGAATCGATGTGACATCAAAATAAAATTTTGAATTTTCTCGTGCCATATCCTTACTTATTGCGTCAAAATATCACTCGAACCAACTTCTGGTGCCGAAAGAATCTTGAAAGTTCTTCTGTATTTCCAGGAATTTAATTTATTTTTGCATTAAAGTACGAGGTCTGGCCAATCAATGCGCGAACTGGTGCAATCTGACGCGGACTATAGTCCCACCCACTAGTGGCGCTAGTTGCCTGTCGTGAGGCATCTGCGCTTGGCGGATCGTCGAGTTGTGCGTATGGTGCAAGTTATGTTAGTTTCTGTTGTCCTTGTTTTTACTGCATGTCGAAAATGGAAATTGACGAAATCGTGGAGCAAGGAATCAGCATCAAGTGTTTTCTACTATCTATCAAGTGAGGTCTACCTGAAAACGAACTTTCCGTCCAGTGGCCAGGTGTTCTACCCACTCACTGGCTTACCACATCCATTATTCTTGTAAATAAATCAAGATACATAAAAGCATCTTAGTAATTGACAAGTGGAATATTTTAGTAACGATTTAATTCATTCAATTATAAAAGTACAATGAATATTTGAAAGAATCTGGTTTCATAGATCTTCTCTACTAACCACCTATTTATACTTCGTCTTGACTGAATCGGTATGGAATATTTTCTTTAGAAAAAACACGACCTTATGTATTTTAAGTTCTACGAAATGGATCTTGTGAACGTCATTCTCTCCCGTTTTACTGCTTGTGTGTGTGTGTGCAAGTACTGTTCATGCATTTGTTCAAATTTCTTTGTTCAATTTCAAGTGTGGTTGCTTCACCTTGCATGTTGTTGCGCGGATGTACATTATTATCATCCTCTTAGACGACTGATTTAGTATCTTAAATGTTTCTGGCAAAATTCAATTATGAACAAATTTAAGTGTGAAACTCGACATAACTCTTTGACGTTCGGTTCCAAACACAATTTCCAAACGTAATTTGAGACCAAACTTTCAAAACTGATTTAATATAAATTTCAATCTTACAAACATTTGATATCGTCCTTTGTCATTTTCACTCGTGGTCGTCGTTTTATTTAAAACTCAAATATTCCCTTCTTCTAAATTTATCGTTAATTGCGTTTTAATTCTCAGTTTCTGTTTATCTTTCGATGTTGCTACCACGGCTTCTGTGACCCTTTCAGGATATTTTCCTGGAAGTTGATGGGCTTTGCATTTGGAAAAATACATTTCGGAAAGTTATACGTTCAATTTAGGGGGGAAAGGAGGAGGAATCGGATCTGAAACTGAACCTTTCTGTCCAATCTCCTGCCACTGGACAAATTGACGAACTCGCGAAACATATCTTTCTTCTTACCCGACTGAATTCATTTCCCGGAAAAAGAAAACTTTTAAGAATAATCCCAGATTTAATCTTGGAAGGAGGATGATGCGAACTCCTCACGTTTGGTCCGGCGCATAAGCGTCGCCATGGGAATTTTCGTGGTTTACGCGGAAGAATAACATGGGCATAAACTGGAATAACCCAAGAGGCCGTTGTGTCGGAAGGGTTGCGGACATTTTCCAGTCTCCTTCCAGCGGGGAGGCCGGAGGAGTGTGAGAGGAGGGGTGGAGATAAAAAGTATGTGTTCGCACTGGCGGAATAATTAAAGTTTGTCCCCATCGACATTTCAGGGCCCCATATGACCGACCACCTCCCTCACTCTGTCTTCCTCTCGCAACGCAGAAGTCCTATTTCGCCTCACCCTTTTCAAACTCGCCGCAAGTCCACTCTCCCACATCACCCATGCCTTCCGCCCACCCCTCATCTCTCTCTCTCTCTCTCTCTCTCCCCCAGATCCCTACTCAATTCCGCCATACCCTCCCCCTTTCTCACCACTCTTTTCCTCCGTCAGTTTTCCTTTCATCTTCCCCCGTACTCAATCCTCCGGCACGAGAGAATGTCAGGGTCGAGTCTTTCCCCCTCCCCTCTCTCCTTCCCTCCCCCTCCCGCCACTCTTTCTTAACGGCTACGAAGCGTGTGCTTTTTTAATTAAGTACCGTTTTGAAACTAAATAAAAATAAATGCATATTTTTCTTAAACATTTTATTTTTACACGAAATCCTGTACCTTTATCCACTTCTCCACACAATTCACACTAATGTTATTAACGGGGCACTTCTCGTGTCGTAGCTTTTCAATCCTATCCTCATAGGAATTCTGCCGCCTGATTTGGCAAGCACTACAACACGGTCGTTTTGACCTCGTAATCGTCGTCGTGGAGCTGACCACCCCAAGTGAATCTTCAAATACAAGAGCAAATGGTAGATGAACACCTCGGCCATCATTATCTAAATTTATTTACTTTCTTCTATCATAGGAACGTGTAACAAATTGGCAGCATGCTAGAGGATAGCATATATATATTCAGTTTACATTCATGCATAAAATTTCAAATTTTATTTATATTTTACATGCATTAAATGCATGTATAACTTGAATTTCAAATTTGTGTAATTATCGTATAAACGTTTTACATTTTTCAAAAAATATATTTTTAAAATGCTTTGTAAGGGCTCAACTAGTTCTTTCCAGGTAGGCAGTTCCAGTCAATGAGTCTTGTTGAGAATTGAAATTTTTAAATGTATTTATTCTGCGCCAGGCATTTCATTCTTGTATTTATGCGACCGTTTCTCCTGATAAAATTAGGACTTTGCGACGTCCTTCCATAATTCTACCCTTAAAGCTTTTTCTCCTGTAAGCATCTGGAACACTCTACATAGTCGGCTTCTTTTTACTTTTTTTTTAAGATTTCCAGCCCAGTTTTTTTTTTAACATTTCCGTCACGCTCTGCTCTAATACTACCTCCCCAATACATCTGCGTCTGGCAGCCTTTCTCCGTGTCTTCTCTAGTTTTACTATGAGACCTCGTTCATGTGGGCCCGATGCTTAAGATTCATGCCCCGCAATCGGTCTTACAAATGTTTAAACGCTTTTTCCTTGGTTTCCCCCGTCGACGTTTCTCATTACCCAGCAAAGCATTTTGAAAGATCACTTGCTGGATGATCCTTGATCAACCAAGCGCCTAATTTTTTTTTCAGCTCTCGCATTTAGGAATGGAATTTTCAGAAAACTTGTAATCCATTTGTGTTATGTTTGCCTTACTGCTAAATGTGATGGAAGTAAATTTACTAACATTATCATCCATGCTATTATTTATTATCCAACCAGCCATTTTATTCACATTAATTTACAGGGCTTTGCCATCGCTCACGTTCTCAATTTACCTTTAGAGAATAGTCATCCATGAAAAATGTAACGTGAGAATAAATTTTAGTCGGGATATAATTTATGTCGATTAGCAACAACTACCCAACTGTAACTATCAATGAAACTCTACGCAATGGATAAACTTATGCTTTGGTGTGCCGCAGCAACCAACAACAGTTTAGGTACTCAGCAATGGCACAACTTGGAGTCCTGTCACAGTTTCATAGAGAAAACTTCTGGACACTCGAGAAAACCCATTGGATGAGGGCGGAATCGAAAAGCGCCTATTTTCTTTAATTTTTTCGTCAACTTACTGCTACTCCATCAAATGTTCCATGAAACTGGGCGAAACTGGGAAAGACTCATGGCATCCTCAATGCAGCTTATGGTGATAGGTAGAGCGTAAGTTTTTGACTGGCACAAGTTGTTTCGGGAGGGCAGAGAAGATGTTGATTACACTGAACTTTCAGGATGCCCTTCGACCTGAAAAACTGACGTTATCATGCGAGAATGGAAGTTTTATTGGACATGGTGTTGACAGATTAGATGTTCGCATTGTTTCTGATGGACTTGGCTTCCATAAAAGTGTTGTGCATCGACTTGTGACCAAAAAAATAGGTATGGGAAAGGTCTGTGCGAAGTTTGTGCCGCGAGTGTCCTCGGACGAACATAAGGCAACTCGCACGCGGATCTGCCAAGAGCTTCCCGACCATATCTCAGCCACCATATGGTCCTGACGTTGGCACACAAGACTGAATCCTCTTCCCCCGCCTCAAGTCCGTGCTGAAAGGACGTCACCACGGCTGGGTGCAAACGTTAAGACAAACCGGGACGAGTGGGTTTAGCAGCATTTCCTTCCCCACCACCGGCGCCGCCTTGCACGACGAGGCGTGGAAAACCCGCTGGCAGTGGTGTGTGGACGCACAAAGGTGCCACTTCGAAGACTTTAGGGTGAATTTATCAAATCTAGTAATAATTTTTTTTAATCGACTGAGTCCTACTACTAATGCGACAGACCTTGTATTTGGAGTTTGTGGCACTTATTGTTGCGCTTGGCAGGGCTTATATGTCTAGAAGTACTAAGGTTTCTGAAACAATGAAAAACTCTTAGACTACTATTAATGATAATTTATTAAAAAATGAGCAAGAAAGTTCAATAAACAAGGATTTCTATGCATTATTAATATTTGATGCATAAACACAGTGGTAGTGGATGTTAGAGGAGGTGAGCGACAGCAGAGGTCATTTGTATCGATTGAAGAGGATAGGTGGGTAACTAGGTAGGGGTAGGATATTCGGGCGATGGAAAAAAGGTGGATTGAAACCCGGCGTCGTCATTAGCCTGCTATTAGCGAAAGGCGATAAGAGATCAGCAATTTAACGCCCCATTTGACGGACGGTGTATTCTCTTGAAGGATTTTATTCATCCAACCACATGTAGGGATTGGAAATCCTTTGAAAAATCCGGTAACCACCGGTACACGAACCCGCACTCTCGAGATGGGAAACCGATATTTTTCAAATCATGGCTACCGCACCATCCCGATCCACCTTCCGAAAAAAGTGCAGTCATGTGTTAATCGCGTATTTTCTTTAATTCATTCTGTTATCTTCGAGTTAATGTCAGGAATACCCATAAGAAAGTCATTGTCTGGAGTCATTTGTTATTGGATATACATACGTATTTATATGACTTCGCAAGTATTTCGGTGTGTCCATCATTTTTTAATTAAAAGCTAAACATTTTCAATTAATATTGTCGAAACAGTTAAAAAACGACGTTGTTTATTATTGCATGATAATTTTAAAAATACCCTCTTGTGTTTGGATTGATGTAAAATTTTACCACCGTCGCTAAGGAAGATTTCAGGTTTTTATTAAGAACAATGTAAGTATTGATTTAATACCAAAGGCGTAAAATAAATAACTGCCAAATTATATTTAATTTTTGTGTCAGACTTTAGCCCTAAATTAACTAACGTACCTTCATGAGTCATTTAATTAGAAAATATGCACACTGGTCCTATGGGCAGGTTAATAATCAACGGAATCTCTATAAACATTAAAACGAAGAGCGCATCGACAAAAGCCGAACCAAATGGGCCAATTTTCTCTTCACGACGATAAATTCTAAAATATTTGCAATTTAATCAGGGGTATCTCGTAGGGAACGTGGGAAGGCATGTAAATATTTTCCAGGGGAACGGTATCTATGTCATATATTATGGTTTATTGTCCAAGGGTGATGAGTTCAGACCTGCTTTCTTTACCCTAGAGTGTAACATTCTCTGCTTTCGATGGGCTTTTTTAACGCCTTTGTTGTACCACCTGGGGTCGTGATATTCTTTAACGTATTTACAGGGATGAAATCTGTTATTTCTTTTCGCATAATTTGGACAAACTGTTTCCATGTTTCTTCCACGGTGGCAAGACTTAAGCGCGTTTTGAAATCGTGTAGTGAAGAGTTTAAATGGCTGGCAAAAGTTTCAAAATCTGCTTTGTGATAATTATAAATTTTACATTTTGGCTTAACATTCTTTTTTATTTCTACGTTCAAGTTTATAATGACTGATTTATGGTCACTCATACCCTCGTCGGTTGACACACTATTAATTCGTTCCGGTGTGTTCGTAAGAAATAAGTCAAATATGTTCTTTCCATAGGTGGGAGTGCGTACTGCTTGATGGAGCGAGTTTCTTTGAACCAATTTTAGTAAGAAATTGCAAGATTCGCGATCACGGGTCCGAGATTTAACGCTATTGCTTTCCCAGTCGATACCAGGGAGGTTAAAGTCACCACCAATTATATTGGTGCATTTATTATTTTTGCGTGTAATATATTTATTTGTTCATTGATGGTATTAAGTGTTTGAAAATCTGAGTCTGGGGGTCTATAGAAAGAGCATAAATTGATATTGGGTTGATGGGATCGCAGTATGGTGCACCAAACACTTTCTATGTTATTATTTTCAAATGCAAGTTGTCTGCTTTCAAGATTACTTTTCACAGCCACGAAAACTCCTCCTCCGGGTCTTGTACCTCTATCATGTCGGTAAACTGTAAAGTTTATTGGGAAAATTTCTTGGTCATTGATGACATTACACAGCCAACTCTCTGTGCCTAATATAGTATTATATCAGCCGAATGACATTGGATTATGTGCTCGAGATCCGCTATTTTATTTTTGAGGCTTCTGCAATTTAATACAAGTATATTTAAATTGTTTTTCTCTTGAGTAACGCCCTTGTTTGTGTCTGACCGTAATTTACGACACGTTTGTGGAGAAGTGCATGTCAAATGTTATTCTACGTCAATGCCAGGCTTATCGCTTACTTTTGCATGTCGGTTGTATGTTGTATGAAAACAATTTTGTGTTGGTCCTGGTATTTTTGGGATCTGTGAGGCGTAACCGGATCTCAAGTGACAAAAGCGCTGGATTCTACTCTATTTATCCCAATATATGACCTGCGCTCTTGCCTTCCAACTATGCTAAACCCTAGAAACGTGTTCGTGTAACCTACGCGCTGCACACTGTGATGCCAGGGCAGTATAATGGACCCCGGGGCGATTGGTGGGTACCCGACACGATGAGAGGACAGGCCTCAGATCAACGAAGTCCGCTCCGATTTCCCGACAGAATCCCAACAATCTCTCGTTTATACCCTCTATTCGACTCGAAACGAGCCTCATCTACGAGAGACGAATAGATACTGAGACCGATCCACAGCCGGTATTAAAATTCCCTGTTAAAAAAAAATATATGTATATATATTTTTATATATATGAGTCATATCTTATCTTCCGAAGAAGACGGAGCTCGAGTCCGTCGAATTAATCAAGATATTATTGTGAGTGTTCTTTTTATGTGTTCTCGTGCTGTGTGTTACTGTCTAAGTTTTTTATTCAACACTTCCGTGTTACTTCGAAGAAATCATCTATATATATATATATATATATATAATTATTAGGTAATCTACCGGTTAAGGTAGGTTTTTTTGGATGCACAAAACGATCAAATAAACATTTTGTAACTCCAAACAAAACCCAATCGAGCAACCTTATATACAGGGTTCGTCCGGAAAATAAGTTTATGATGCTCATTGTCTTTTTTGACAAAAGGGGAGTCGTCCACTACGAATTTGTACCTGAACGACAAACTGTAAATGCTGCATTTTACGTTCAAGTGCTCGACAGGCTTCGAAAACGAGTCGCCCGCGTCCGGCCAGCGATCAAAAACATCTGGCGGCTGCATCACGACAATGCGCCGTCTCACACCGCGCTTGTCGTGTCGGACTTCTTGGCCAAGCACGGCGTGGCAACGCTGCCGCACCCGCCCTACAGCCCGGACTTGGCACCACCGGACTTCTTTCTGTTCCCGAACATAAAGAGGAGTTTAAAGGAACGCGATACGGGAATTTGGACGCCATCAAAGAGGCCGTGACGACGTGTCTTCGAGAGGTTCCCGATGATGCCTTCGCGGGAGCGTTCCAGGAATGGGAACGCCGCTGGAACATGTGTATCGACTCACAAGGGTCCTATTTTGAGGAATATTAGCGTAAGATATTTAAAATTTAATATTTTTTTTCCTGAGCTCAGTATACTTATTTTCCGGACCTTCCCTGTATAATTCTCGAATGCGTAACACTAACGATTTGGTCACAGGAAAGCATAATATTTTAGTTTAGTATTTAGTTTGCATGCGTGTGGGGTGTAAGGGTTTTTACACGAAGGTTTTCCATGCTTCGTTTGTGAAATGTTTAAATTAGTGGCTTCTGCATGCGTATTTTTCTAAATTACGGGTGGTGTACCCCGCAATACCCCCTTGCGGCGACTTGCGGGGTATAGAATACTTGTATAGGGAATCCCTAATACTATCAACCATGAACAGTATTATGCGAAGGTTTTTTACTGCTACAGAAAGAATTTTAATTCAACATTATAATGTTCTCTCCTCCTGGGGTTTACCTTTTATGCCGTAATATATGCTTGAACGCCACTCTAATAGTTGTAACAAAAACTCGTTATTTGGCTTTGCATTGTATCTAGTACCTCTCTTAATTAAATCGAAAGTGTCTAATCTATTCCCGCCTTTACATGGCTGCCTTAACATATTCTTCACTTTCACCCATAGCTACTGCAAACCATCCACTTGCCTTTCCTCGTTCGAATTTCCCCCAACAGACTATTGGATACAATTAAAAGCACTCACCTTACGTTGAGCAAAAAAACTTCATTCGCAGACTTAAAGAGGAGAGAGATCGCAAGCGAAGGTAGTGGTTTAAGCGCGGTAGGAAGCATCGAGTTCTCAAAGTACCTCGTTAGATGGCTCTGGCGTGCTTAATAACGACCACTCGTGTGACTAAGCGGGATTCGCGGAGGGGGATGGGGAAGGAGGGGTTGGGCCGGGCTGGAAAGGGCGGAGAGACACCCGGGGGGGGGGGAAACCAAACGAGTGACGCGAGGGGCGGAGGGGGAGAAAGAAACTTCCTCTCTTCTAAAGGCGGCAGGCTCGTGGCGTTCACACCATTTCAAGCACTGACAGATGTCAAGATACTTAAAAACCGTTTAAAGTAGAACTGGGAATCGCAATCGATAGGTCGAAGTCGATTTCCAGTCCGAGTATCGGAAAAAGGGTTCGTTTGTTATGTTTAATCCCTTTCTTCAATCCATCTCCCATTCACAGATCAACAGGGTTTCCTTAATTTCTGGCGATTGCAGGTTGGTACATCGGAATCAACATTGTTGTCTAATCCAACGCTTGCGTCGACGACAGTGCCAAACAAAAGAGCGTGCGTGTGCGCTGAGATTAAAAGTAGAATTGGTTCCTGTTTGTTTCACGTTCTACATCCAACTGAACATCATTTAACTTCTTTAACTGAGGCAAAACTTCGAGTAGAACGATCTGAAAAAGAGGTGAGGAAAGGGTGCGTCGGGCTTGTGCCCGTGGTGCTCGCTGGAGGGCCGCAAAAGCGGAGCGGCAATTAGTCGGGGAGGAACGAGTTCTGAGAGGGCATTGAAGTTGACAAAATGAGAGTCACGGATCATGGGATTACCGCTTCGAAAACAATGAAGTCACGTCGGTGCATCGATCAACATGGCGATTATTAAAGAAAAAGACAAAATTGTTAGAAAGAGGTGTAAGATACGGTTCCCCATTGTCATCGATGCTGTTCAACGTAAATGTGGAGGAAATGATAAAAGAGGCATGGGAAGAACTGGAGGTAGGAATGAAAACCGGAGGGGAATTCGTAAAATTGGTTAGGTTTGCTGATGACCAAGAATTAGTTGCTCAGTCGGCCAAGGGGTTGCAAGCATTGCTGAGTGAATTGGAGGTTCAGTGCGATAAATATGGTATGAGAATCAATATTAATAAAACAAAGGTTATGCGATTTTCCAGAAAGGAAAAGGCTAATCTAAACATTAAAATAGGAGGGAAAAAATTAGAGCAGGTAGAAGAGTTTATGTATCTCGGAAGTGTTTTGGACCAACACGGTCAAAGTAGTAGGGACGTAAGGAGAAGAATTGCGCCAGGTAAGGAGGCTTTCTCAAGGAGGAGGGAGTTGATGACGGGGACGTTGAGTAGAGATGTTAAGACAAGACTCGTAAAAGCTCTGATATGGAGCGTAGCTATGTACGGCGCGGAAACGTGGTCACTGAAGCAGGAGGATAGACGTAGATTGGAGGCTTTTGAAATGTGGGTGTGGAGAAGAATGGAGAAGGTGAAATGGATCGAAAGGAAAACAAATGAGGAAGATAAATAAAATTGGCAATTTTCCACAAAAAAATTTTTGTGGAAAATTGCCAATTTTATTTAATCATGTTATTCCACCATATCACGCCTGAAACGTCTCTTTTTATTAAATGAGGAAGTACTGGAGATGGTGGGTGAGGAGAGGGGTTTGTTGAGAGAAATCCTATGGAGGCAGGAAAAATGGATGAAAGGCGTATTGAGCGGCAGTGGAATGTTGAAGAAGGTAATAGAGGGTGTGAATGTTGGGCAAGCGAGGAAAGGGCAGGAACAGGATAGGGATGTTGGACGGGATGAAGTGAGGAAAGGGGTACACAGAGATGAAGAGGGACCTGATGTAGATGAGGTTGCTGGATTGGGTTTTGTTTGGAGTTGCAAAATGTTTATTTGATCGTTGTATTCATCCAAAAACCTACTTTAAACCGGTAAATGGCCTAATAAAAACCAAAAAACAGACAAAATCCATGAGAATAATCCCTATCAAGCTTTGTTGAAAACTCCAGCAATAGGATAGGCGTTAGGGGCTTGCTGGAGGCTTCGTAGTGCGGTCTTGATTCACGAACAGTGCAGGAAAGCCTTCATTGTCATAAAATCTCGGCAAATCCAATCTTTAATTCATGAGTATGCTAGCTCGACTCTGAGATTGCCAACAATATATCTGATTTTATAAACAAATAATATGAGTTATTGTTGGAAAATGAAATTTGTAACCGCAGAAACGCCATCTGGCAACTATTTAGCAGTTTATGTGTCGGTTTTGAACTTAACTGGCGCTAATCGCAGCACTGTTTTTGGCCTTAACCGAAGGATAAAGTTAATTTTCTGTTTCAGAGAGACGTTATGAAAACTGGCCTTGGATTTTTGGATGAGTTCATGACACCCGATGGGTATTATTGTAACGACGCGGAAAGATTTACTATGGGACCAATATTATTTAGGTACATTTTGCCACTAGGATTAAATAGAAGATTTAGGCAGCGTTACAGACTGATTGCAGTACTCATTGTGCCACAAAACATTTTTCGCAAGCATCACAAAATTGAACCATCGATAATTGTACTTGAATATCATGATTTGATTAATTGGTCAAGTGCGCAATCTGTAATGATGAATGTGGGCATGTGCTTCCAAAGGAAATAACATATATTCTAGTGAACGCATGAACTAATAATTCTGCACCTACGACTGGTGCCCTAGCATCCCTCGCCACACACCTTGGGCAATGACTGTAGGTACAAGAGTTGTGTGAATGACAGTTTAGTGCATGTCCAATGATACTGGGTGTATAGATTTCATCGAAAAATGTGAAACAAATCATCTATCGAATATATCGATGTATCGTTTGCCTATAACTGCGTATCGGTTTCGTCGATTAAAACTTTCGTTTGCTACAGCATAATCGAGAGAAGTGTATCATCAAGGTGTCGAAAATTAATCGAAAAATATTGCGATAAGTTGCTGGTAATTCGAAAAATATCGATATATGGAATTTTTCGTACAAATCGAACCAGTTATGTTTCAATTATGTCGTAGGTCGATAAATACTCGACTAAGTCGTCTAGCAAACAAACACAGCAAGCAGCGAACTCTTAGATAAGGTAAAGGTGCATCCATCCAATGCTAAGCCTTGCCTAGCGTGAAATTCACATTTAATTTCATGAAGATGCAGTTTTCCAGTTCAACGCTCTAGTAGATAGGAATGCATTCAAAGGACTTTAACAACGCGAGAGTCGATTTCTAAACGACTATTTCGTTGTAAATTCAGTGAACAGAGCGATGGGCTAGAGACCGGAGGGCCAGTGTTCGATTCCGGTAGACCTTTCTGGGTACCTTAATCTTCACAAAAGCTGAGTGATCACTCGGTGTACTTCCAAGGGAACAGAAATCGGTTGTGGGAAGAGAAATCCCCCTCCCATCCCCTCCATAGCCCATTAATTATTAACCCTTAATTTACCGGTTCCTTGAAATTATTCAAATTTCCTCGCTCGATACTAAGAAGAAAAAGATCGTCAAGATGTCGGCGTCTGGTCTTACTGTAAACGCTTTAAGAAGAAACACTCACCTTCTTGTTCCTTAAAACGAATTAGAGGACAAGTTTCCACGTGAAAAGTGACTTTATGCCAAACATCCTCAAAGGCACAGAGAAATAGAAACTCTTCAGCTATCCTTCCCAATTGTTAAACTACATATATCTACATGATATCCCCCTGCAAGCCGCCGAGGGGGGGTGTGGAGGGTGGTGTTAGGTCACACCCCGTAACAATAGAATAAACCCACATGCAAAACCATATGATGCTATCTCCAAACAAATATTAGCGACATCATGCACTCGATAAATTTTCATCACACGAATGAAAGCACATACATGGATCAGTATTCAATAACAGGATACGTAGATTTCAATCATGCTTGAGAACTGTTAAATAGATGGATCTATTAAATTAATACTACGTTAATCGGCCCAAGAGGCCGTGTGTCGTGCCCGGCAACGGGAGAGGCAAGGCTTCCGCGGTCGTCATCCAATCCCGGAGAAGGAAATATTTTTACTTTCGTGATCTGCTCAAAAACCGCCTTCCCCACATGTCCTGTCTTCGCCTATTATGTGTTTTCCTATCCCCTTTCCTTATACCTATTTCTGTTTGAATGAATATTTGTGCGCCGTATGGCGGGATTTTCAAGTTTGAATATATATATATATATATATATATATATATATAATATATTTATTATATTATATATATAATATAATATATAATATTATATATATAATAATATATTATATATTATTATATATTATATATATATATATATATATATATAGAACAGAATAAAACAGATAACACGTAAAAGGACACTCACACTGTAGATGATTTAAGCTTTCGGCCTACTCCGAGGCCTTCTTCAGGTCAGACTGTCAGGGTCTGACCTGAAGAAGGCCTCGAAGTAGGCCGAAAGCTTAAATCATCTACAGTGTGAGTGTCCTTTTACGTGTTATCTGTTTTATTCAGTTCTATTGTCCCGTCCAAAAGTTATATTGCTCTCGTGAGTACTTCCGCATCATCTATATATATATATATATATATATATATATATATATAGTAGTGGGTGTGTGTATGTTTATATATATATATATATATATATATATATATATATATATATATATATATATATATAAATTTAAAAAGGGTAGTCCTTGACGGCGCTAGTTCTACCAGCGTACGAGTAACCTCGGGGGTTCCTCAGGGAAGTGTTATCGGACCGTTACTATTCTTGATTTTTGTTAACGATTTGAACCACAATGTGAAAAGTAAGATAAGGATGTTCGCGGATGACACAGTGATTTATCGGGAGATATCTGGGGATGAGGATCGTTTAATTCTAGCACGTGATTTAAATAGCATAAATGAATGGTGATCAAAATGAGGATTGCCTTTAAATCTTAATAAATGTTCGGTGGTAAATTTCTTTAAAAGATCCACGGGATTAGTTTACAAATTAGCTGGAGTTGACCTAGAAGTAGTTTATACGGTGAAATACCTAGGTGTTACATTCACTAAAGACTTAACTTGGGGGACCCATATACGTAAAGTCTGCGGGCAAGCATATAAAAAATTATGATTTATTAAACGCATTGTCGGCAGAAGTGACTCCAAGGTCAAGGAACGTTGTTATCACGCTCTTCTATGGCCCCATTTAGAATATGCATGTACCGTATGGGATCCGTGTGAAAAAGGCCTCATTCGGGAAATTGAGAAGGTCCAACGCCGGGCAGCTCCTTTCGTGGAAAACTGTTACGATAAAACGAAAAGCGTCACTGAAATGCTTATGGAGTTGGGATGGGAATCTTTGGAAGAAAGACGACTCAATGCTAGGTTAAACTTACTAAATAAATTCAGATCAGCATGTTTCAGCACCGAGGTCTCGAAAATTATTCGCGCTCCAGCATACATTGGTCGCTTGGATCATGTGTACAAAATTCGGGAAATAGATGCCAGGACTAGCAGACTCAAGGACTCCTTCTTCCCACGGACAATACGGGATAACAACTGTAGGGTCACACTCGGAGATAACAAAAATGCCACTAGCCAGCCTCGGCGTCTAGGTAACAATTAGTTAAACTCAATTGCATGCACTTTCACTAACCTCCTGTGTGTTGTGTCAAAACCCTTCCCGCATGTCATTAAGTAATGTATTGCTGTTTACAGTATTGTTTTCTCTTCTTTTGCTACCCTAAATTTCTATTTCCATCCCTTGTCCCTCTCCGTGGGTGTGCCCTCCTCCTACCGGCAGCGTTGGGCCAAATTCCTCGTCTTGAGTAGGAGAGATTTTTATGCGGAACGTTCTTGTGGTGGTGGTAATTCGCCTGGCTACTTGCTAGAAACTAGCTTGCACGTTCGTGATTAATTTCTTGCTGCATCCTGGGGTAAAATTATTTGTTGTAGTTAATTGCATGTGTTGTATGTACTTGCATGCTTGTGGAGTGATGGGAGGTAGACGTGTGTTTGCATGCGCGTCGAATGATGGGATGTTACGATGAATGTGTGCACTGCTGTGGATTGGGGTTTGCATTGTGTGTTGGTTTTGAATGCGGTATTTCTTGCGGCGGCTTGCGGGGTATTATGTAGATGTAGATGTAAATTAAACCTGTACTTAAGTCTACGGCCAACAAGTGGCTCCCACCCTAATTCTTCCAATAATGTTGTGACACAATACTCCCTTGTTCATAAAATCTTTTCTCAAACCTAGCTGCTCTATATTACACTCGATCCCGTTCCGATATTAAACCTTATTATGGGATTATGAGGATCCCATAAACCTGCAGAATATTCTAGGCAATGGGTGGGAGACAACGGATGAAAAACAACCGCTTTATGGCCTTTGATGATTTCACATTGAAGTAAGGAAACCCGTAAACTTTCTTTCGTTGGTGAATGTAGAATGCAATTGATTATCCAAGTTATACCATTGCGTATATATATAATGCGGATCACTTCTCATTGCTCGTCAACACATCGACTACCGTTTCCGGTTAAGTAATGCGTATGTCTGTCATGTGTAGGTAAAGTGAAAAATTCAAACGCCCTCGGATTTTCAAACTTATTCATACAACGTCCTGCGGATTCTTTGAGCTATCGTCTTATGCGTCTTATTTGGTCGGAAACGTGTTTAACTGGTTATGTTTTATGGCGTTCTTGGACACTTAGGTTTTTTCCCAACACACCCGTTCGTCATTTTTTTTAATGTAGAGAAAATATGCACACTATTAAAAGACTTCTCAAATAAAAAATCTAGGGGCGACAGTTGAGTGAATTGTGCTCGATATGGGATACTTTTATTCCACAGAAGGTGGTTATTTCCGGTTTAGGAAGGGCGATAGTCTTGGATTCGCACCTTCCCGCCCCGACCTTTCAAAATATGCGTTCTCGGTCGGAGGTCCTCTCCAAGAACCGCTCCTCCACGCGAACGCTTTCGTTTTCCCCATTCATCAAGCCTCTTTGGCCCAACTCATCAGTCGAGACCTCCTTCATTTCCGTCTCCCCTGTACGTCTTCTGGAATTTTCATAATTATTTTTATTTTCTACGCATAGCTCGGAGGACGGGTGAAATCTTTTTTTATTTATGTTTTAAATTCCCTGAATTGGAAAGGGGCAAGGGTTGGGGGGGGGAGATAAAAGGTAAAACAAACGAAACTCGGGGCGCGTGTTACGCTTTACGACTTGGCCAATCACGTTCGCGCTCCCTCCCTCCCGTGTCCGCGTGGGCAGCGCGCTATGCTCTCTGACTCACGGCTGGGGAATTTAGCGGAGCGATTGAGGCGATTCGTTGCGTAGGCGATATACTCCTCCCCCCGGCCCCCCCTGCCCCATTCTCCACCCCCTCCCTACACTATCAACCCCCCTCCCCCACTTACGCCTCCGAAGACTCTCTCCCCCATCCACAGTAAATTGACATTCCCCGAGGCATTTCGTAATAAACGAGGCGAGTGACTTCGACGAAATAACTCCCGGTAGGTTTTAGTCATTTGCGGTTTTGTGTGTGTGCGTGGTACAGGAGGGATGGGGGGAGAGGGAGGGGGAGACGATGCCCGGGGCAACGACGTTATTCACTCACGCATGCGTGACTATGTGACACGTCGTTATGCCGGGAGGCATGGAACACTTGTTTGGCTTCGTGCAAGGCACATGGACTCATCGTCCGACGTTCATCTTCTGTTGGTATATCCACTCGGCTTCAAGGTGATGCGGATGTAATTCGCGCGACAAATCGCCAATAATAATCAGCTGGTTTGGCTTTCAGGCGTTAAGAAACGTCATTTCTTGAGAAATCTGTCACTTTCCAATGAAATGAAAACATGAGGCGTTCGGGGATTTCATGAAAAAAAAAAGAAAATTTTAAGATACCGATTATGTCGGACAGGGGTTTTTTCGCCATCACTTTGCGATGTCAACAATTCCAAGACGCTGGACGTTTTGAAGTTTCCAATATAAGTGTAAGTTTTTATGTCATCTGCATCTAGACAATACCCCGCAAGCCGCCGCGAGGGCGTGTGGCAGGAGGCGGTAGGTCATCGGGCATGCTTACACAGCCCCAAATCCCATTTCACCTCTACTAAAATATTAGTTTGATCACGCACTCGATTAAAGCTTAAAAGTTAATCACACGAATGGAGGTGTAACTTACTTGCAACAATATTAAAAAACAGGGTACGTACACGTACGAAATCATGCTGTAGACCTGCTAAAACAAAGGTGAACTCTCCCATCGCCTACCAAACAGACCTTCGGGTTGAATTGACTGTGTTCATGGTCTTTTATATGCTACCAATTCTAATTATCTCCTACGTGATTGTTTTAATATTTATTTTGATCTATAATGGTTCGAGGAAGAAACGACATTTTAAATCTATTGGTTCTACAATAAATCTCCCTGATTTTACGTCGGTGATCTGATCTACGACAGTAATTGGGGGCCTGTATTATATGTCCTTGACATCCTCAGATAAGTAGCCTGCCTCAAATTTACTCAGTAAATTAAACTTTTATTTAAACCGACGGCAAACTAGTGGCTCCCATCCCTAATTCTTCCAATGATGCCGTAACACTGCTACCTTGTCCATATAAACTTTCACACTCCTAGCTTCTCTAATTTACACTCGGTCTAAATTACCCCATCCACAAATCCTGTATGATGCCCCCAGTTAACCATGTAGATGTACTTGCTGGAAACAAATCTCTTCAAAAATAATATCTACATCCACACGCTATCAGGCAAGCTGTCGTAAGGGCGTGTGGCAGGGGGTGTTAGGTCACTGGCCATGCATGCATAATCGCAATCATGTCATCTCGACACAAATATTAATTTGATCCATGCACTCGACAAAAGTTAATCACACTAAGAAAGTACTTATCACTCAAAGAAAGTACTTGTATGCAACAAATTCTACATCATCTACATCTACATAGTACCCCGCAAGCCGCCGCAAGGGCGTGTGGCGGGGGGTGTTAGGTCACCACCCAAAAAAGGAAAAAAGAAATACCGCATTCAAAACCAACACACACATGCAAACCCCAATCCACAGCAGTGCACACATTCATCGTAACATCCCATCATTCCACGCGCATGCAAACACACATCTTAACTCCTTTCACTCCACAAGCATGCAAGTACATACAACACATGCAATTAACTACAACAAATAATTGTACCCCAGGATGCAGCAAGAAGTTTATCAGGAACGTGCAAGCTAGATTTTAGTAAGTAGCTAGGCGAAATACCACCACCACAAGAACGTGCTACGTAAAACTCTCTCCTACCCAAGGTGAGGAAAAAATTTGAGAGCAGGATACGAAATTTCAAAGGAGTTTAAAGAATTGTTTAAAAGATGGGTCTACAAAATAAAAAGAATAACGTGCAGGATATCGACAAATATTTACACTACCAATTCCAATTATCTCCTATGCGATTGCTGTCATGTCTATTTCGATCTCTAATTGTTCGAGGGTAAAACGACAATTTAACTCTATTCCTTATGATATCTCCTTACTTGCCTTGACGTCAGTTATCTGATCTACCATGGTAACTGGGGGCCTGTATTATATGTCCTTAACATTCTCTGATAAATTACCTTCCTCAAATGTACGTCGAAAATTTAACCTTTTCATAAGGTCAACTGGGGCCTTCCGTCCTATTTTTTCCAATTGTGTCTTGACACTGCTACCTTGTTCATAACAATTTTTCACAAATATAGCTGCTCTCCGTTGCACCTGATCTGGTTCAAAAATTAAGCCTACTTAATGATGATCCCATACACACTTGCAGCTTCCTCAAGGTGGACCTAACTAAGGTGAATCACGAAGATCCTAAGATCCTTTTCATTATAATTCTCAGGCATCATTTCAATGAATCCTAACTTTATATTAACTATTTCTCTATTTTCACGAATGCGTTTTTCCCAGGCGTTTATGCGTTTCACCGATTCTACATATGTTATGTTGGTTCCCCTATTGTGTGTTGTTGGGTGAAATGGTGAAAATGTCAGTCGTGATAATCATCCTACATAATTCTTGAAAGAAAATCTCTCATCGGCGGTGCATTTAGACGTCAAAATTCCTTGGATTTCTTACGCATATTGGGTTTATCGCCTTCCAAGGTAATGACAGCCACTACTTCCTTCTCCCTAAACGAAGAGGCGCGCCAGCTGTGGCGTTTCTCGGGGCCGGGCGATGACTCATCCAACTGGAATACCTCTAGAGTGATGAGTTGGGTGTCAAAATGCGGTGGCCAAACGCGGAGGAGATGCGAAAAACACCTTTCCAATGTCACCCCCGTGGCCCGCTCCCCTCCTTCCCGGTATAAAACGGAACCCTACCGCCTCGCCAATGACGATTGCATAGTGTTTGAGGTAGAGGGAGTAAAGCCATGCACATCCGGAATGACAGGCGATGGTTCTCATTCAATAGGTGTTCACTCCGAAAAATCGTTAACAGCCGATGCCTGTATTTTGTCAAAAATTGTAACGGGAAGAGAGAGGGTAAGCGTGACGGATAGGGTAGGTTGGAGGAATTTGAATTGGGAGCCTCTTGATTCACAAAGAGAACAGGCGAGACTTTAAAAACTCAACGTGTGAGTGTCCTTTCTTTGTACTTAAATGTTTTAATTAATATATATATATATATATATATATATATATATATATATATATATATATATATATATATATATATATATATATATAGATGATTTCTTCGAAGCAACACGGAAGTGTTGAATAAAAAACTTAGACAGTAACACACAGCACGAGAACACATAAAAAGAACACTCACAATAATATCTTGATAATTTCGACGGACTCGAGCTCCGTCTTCTTCGGAAGATAAGATATGACTGATATGATTTTGAGTCATATCTTATCTTCCGAAGAAGACGGAGCTCGAGTCCGTCGAAATTATCAAGATATTATTGTGAGTGTTCTTTTTATGTGTTCTCGTGCTGTGTGTTACTGTCTAAGTTATATATATATATATATATATATATATATATATATATATATATATATATATATATATACATATTCAAACTTGAAAATCCCGCCATACGGCGCACAAATATTCATTCATTCAAACAGAAATTGGTATAAGGAAAGGGGATAGGAAAACACATAATAGGCGAAGACAGGACATGTGGGGAAGGCGGTTTTTGAGCAGATCACGAAAGTAAAAATATTTCCCTATCCGGGATATATATCCCGGATAGGGAAATATTTTTACTTTCGTGATCTGCTCAAAAACCGCCTTCCCCACATGTCCTGTCTTCGCCTATTATGTGTTTTCCTATCCCCTTTCCTTATACCAATTTCTGTTTGAATGAATGAATATATATATATATATATATATATATATATATATATATATATATACATATCTAAATAAGGAAAAGTGATAGGAACACATATGAATGACGAACACAGTAGAGGTAGGGAAGGCTGAATCGCGCAGGTCGCAAGCGCAAAAATATTTCCTTGACCGGGACTTGAGCTCCGAGTGATTAGAGCATCGGTCTGGCAATTGGAAATATCCGGCGTTCAAGTCCTAGCCAAGGAAATATTTTTGCGCTTTTGATTTGCCTGATTCCGCCTTCCCCACCTCTCCTGTGTTCGTCATTAAGTGTGTTCCCATCGCTTTGCCAAATATGTAAATATAATTTTGGACGGCGCAATAGAATAAAGCACATAATGCGTAAAAGAACACTCACATTGTAGATTATTTGAGCTTTTGGCCTACTCCTCCGAGGCCTTCTTTAGGTCACAACTACCTATATATATATATATGTGTGTGTGTATAAATATACTATATATAATATATGTAATAAATATGTTATATATATATATATATATATATATATATATATATATATATATATATATATATATATATATATATGTATAACCATAAACACAGTAACCAACCCGAAAGTCGGTTTAGTAGGTGATGGTAGAGCTCACCCATGCACCAAGCCCGACGGCGTGTGAATATTCACACATCAGGGTAGGGGGGGCAGTTCCTTTCCCTGTGCCGGTTATGGTTTCCCAGGAAGATCTGGTACCCGAAAAATCAACTAGCTTGAGTGAAGCTGCAGGTGCCCAGAGTGCCTTGCCCGGGAATCGAACCCGGGACCCTCCGGTCAGTAGCCTTGCATGCTCGTGGAGTGAAGGGAGGTGGATGTGTGTTTGCATGTGTTTAGAACGATAGGATGTTACGATGAATGTGTGCACTGCTGTGGATTGGGATTTGCATGTGTGTGTTGGTTTTGAATGCGGTATTTCTTTTTTCCTTTTTTGGGTGGTGACCTAACACCCCCCGCCGCACGCCCTTGCGGCGGCTTGCGGGGTATTATGTAGATGTAGATGTAGTCCAATGCTCTATCCACTAGACCACCGCGACCCACGTTATATGTATACATACATAAAGAATGTTTCTATAACAAAATATATACTCGTATATTTACAAACACGCACACACTACGGGTATTCATTTCTCCTGTCTTCTGTACATATTACCCCCTTCATTATTTCATGCCTTCCACCTGCTTTCTTCTTGAGCCAAAGAGCCAGTTGTCGCCCTTTCTTAAGCCACCTCCCCCTTACTCAACGCCATTCGAATACCTTCGCATGTCCCATTGCATCTCATGTCTTAGTCGCCTCCACCCACTTTTCTCTCCTTCTCCGTATGTTGCCTAGCAACTTTCTCACTTTTATGACGCAATCGCTAGTCTTCCTTTCGGTCCAACCCATTTATTTATATTAGTAATAGAGTATTTATTGGAATGAAAACCGAGTTGTTGTGCCAGTCACTTTCCTCAATACATTTATTATAGTGCTGCCGTCGTTCTGCATGTAAATGGCCGCCACACCTTCTTGGCCGACTCATTGAAGAACCGGACGTTGTGTAGCACACATGTCGTTTGACCCCATAATCAGTCAGGCCATCTGGCATGATTGACTGAACCAGGACAAAATATTTTGACCCCAACGGAAAATCTCATCTTTTCCTGCAGATGAGAATTGCTTGAAATCGCACGACCAAGCCATCATACCTTTCAAGTGAGACTTAATTTTCGTTTTTTATATGCTTTCTAAATCTCCCATTCTTTATATGTACGTCCTCGGGTCTCCATTGTATATTTTCTCGGATAACTTATCCCATTCCGCAAAATCTCTGACGATCTCTCCGAGTATCTATACTTTAACCATCGACCATCACGAGAAAAAAAATGCCAAATGAATGAGTGAGATTATACATCTACATATTACCCCGCAAGCCGTCGCAACGTGTGGCGGGAGGTGGTAGGTCAACAGCCATTCTACATATATTCCCTCTTCTCTTTTCATGCCCCTGGCACCCCATGATCCACCAAAAACCGTTTGGAAAGAAGACGACCGAACACCAATCATGCAACATGCCAACACATATTACGAGGATTTCATGATTAGCAGCTATGCGTACACAAAGAAGACAAGAAGGGAATACGCTAAAAGAGGGCAGGCACACGTGCAATTCAGGCACATTACCGTTTACTGTTAAACGTATTCCGGACGGACGATTCGCAAATACAATAGACTTTATATGCATTCGCCTACACCCCACCTGGCACTAGGACGCCAGATATAGAGTGTGTTTTGTGAGAATTTTATCTTGTATTTTCCCTATATTTGACAGCGCGTACCTATTATTTTCTTAGGTGTTTCTCCTTTCATTATTATTGTCGTGAATACTGAATATGGAATAGGAAAAACAAATACTTTGTACAATAGTTACGATGAATGTGTGCACTGCTGTGGATTGGGATTTGCATGTGTGTGTTGGTTTTTTTTCTTCCTGGGGATGAGGATCGTTTAACTCTAGGACGTGATTTATGTAATTATGATTTATTAGACGCATTGTCGGCAGAAGTGACTCCAAAGGCAAGGAACGTTGTTATCGCGCTCTTGTAAGGCCCCATTTAGAATATGCATGTAGCGTATGGGATCCGTGTGAAAAAGGCCTCATTCGGGAAATTGAGAAGGTCCAACGCCGGGCAGCTCGTTTCGTGGAAAACTGTTACGATAAAACGAAAAGCGTCACTGAAATGCTTATGGAGTTGGGATGGGAATCATTGGAAGAAAGACGACTCAATGCTAGGTTAAACTTACTAAATAAATTCAGATCCGCATGTTTCAGCACCGAGGTCTCGAAAATTATTCGCGCTCCAACATACATTGGTCGCTTGGATCATGTGTACAAAATTCGGGAAATAGATGCCAGGACTAGCAGACTCAAGGACTCCTTCTTCCCACGGACAATACGGGATAACAACTGCAGGGTCACACTCGGAGATAACAAAAATGCCACTTGCCACCCTCGGCGTCTAGGTAACAATTAGTTATACTCAATTGCATGCACTTTCACTAACCTCCTGTGTGTTGTGTCAGAACCCTTCCCGTAGCCATTAAGTAATGTATTGCTGTTTACAGTAATGCGGTATTTTTTTTCCTTTTTTGGGTGGTGACCTAACACCTCCCGCCACACGCCCTTGCGGCGGCTTGCGGGGTATTATGTAGATGTAGATGTTGGTTTTGAATGCGGTATTTCTTTTTCCTTTTTGGGTGGTGACCTAACACCCCCCGCCACACGCCCATGCGGGGGTTTGCGGGGTATTATGTAGATTGCGGGCAAGAGATGAGGGAATTACACGACGATGCCAGCGCCTCTGCCAGTGTCAATAGGATTCCTGAAGAGCATCGAGAATAATCTTGTTCAAGCACCTCGTCACGGTCTCTTAAACGTTAGCCAGCGTTACAAAATGGTTGCATTTCCAGCTCCTTTTTATTCTTGGGTACGAAAATAAGTTTGGCGGTGCCAAGTCGCGGCTCTTGGCCTGGTGGAGTTTATCTACATCAACATAATACCCCGCAAGCCGCCGCAAGGGCGTGTGGCGGGGGGTGTTAGGTCACCACCGAAAAAAGGAAAAAAGAAATACCGCATTCAAAACCAACACACACATGCAAACCCCAATCCACAGCAGTGCACACATTCATAGAAACATCCCATCATTCGACCCGCATGCAACCACACATCTACCTCCCTTCACTCCACAAGCATGCAAGTACATACGCTTACCTACAATAAATAATTTTACCCTAGGATACAGCAAGAAATCCATCACGAACGTGCAAGCTAGTTTATAGCAAGTAGCCAGGCGAAACACCACCACCACAAGAACGTTCCACACAAAACTCTCTCCCACCCAAGGTGAGGAATCTGGCCCAACGCTGCAGGTGGGAGGAGGGCACACCCACGGAGAGGGATAAGGGATGGAAGGGGAAATTTAGGGAACCAATAGCAGAGAAAACAATACTGTAAACAGCACTACATTACTTAATGGCATTCCAATGCGGGCATGCGGGAAGGGTTTTGACACAACACACAGGAGGTTAGTGAAAGTGCATGCAATTGAGATTAACTAATTATTACGTAGACGCAGAGGGTGGCAAGTGGCATTGGCCTTGTGTTGTTCCACCTTGTGCTTGGTCAGAAACTCCGTAGAACTGGGAATACGGCCCGTTGTCGTGGTACAAAAGGTATATGGGTCCCCCAAGTTAAGTCTTTAGTGAATGTAACACCTAGGTATTTCACCGTATCGACTACTTCAATGTCAACTCCAGATAGTTTGTAAACGAATCCCGTGGATCTTTTAAAGAAATTTACCACCAAACATTTATTAAGATTTAAAGGCAATCCCCATTTTAAACACCATTCATTAATGCTATTTAAATCACGTGCTAGAGTTAAACGATCCTCATCCCCAGATATCTCCCGATAAATTACTGCGTCATCCGCGAACATCCTTATCTTACTTTTCACTTCGCGGTTCAGATCGTTAACAAAAATCAAGAACAGTAACGGTCCGGTAACACTTTCCTGAGGAACCCCCGAGGTTACTCGTACGCTGGTAGAACTAGCGCCGTCAAGGACTACCTTCTGTTCCCGGTCTGAAAGGAAGTCTTCAACCCAATTTATTGCCCCCTTGTGTATACCTGCGCCCTTTAATTTATGGATGAGTTTACCATGCGGAACCTTATCAAATGCCTTTTGAAAGTCTAAAAAGATCGCATCCACTTGCCTACCACTTTCACCCGATAAAAGTAAGTCATGTGTGAACAATCCTAATTGGGTCTCGCATGAGCGGGTTTTTCTGAATCCGTGTTGATTGTCACTTAAAAAGTTAATGTTATCAAGATGTCTCATTATGGAACTGACAATTATGTGCTCTAAGATTTTGCAACATATAGAAGTGAGAGAAATGGGTCTGCAATTGCTGCGATCCTCCCTGTCACCACTTTTAAAAATAGGCTTTATTTGCGCGGTTTTCCAATTCTTAGGGACTTTGCACTCAGTCAGTGATCTGTTAAATATAAATTCGAGATACGGGGCGATGTTAGGAGCTAAGTGTTTTAGCACCCTAGCTGGTATGTTTTCGGGACCCAGGGATTTCTCTGGTTTAATGTCTTTGAGCAATTTGGTAATTCCTTGCCCGTCCGCTGTTATTTTTGCCATGGGTTCAGTATATATTGTTTCTTGGAGATACGTGGTGGCTGCATCGTTCGTGAAGACGCTCTGGAAGAATTCGTTTAGAATGTTTTCTTTAGCCTCACTGTCAGTATGAATGATATTGTTGCAGTCCCTTAAGCAAGTCACGGTTTGTTGACCCCCATTTACTTCCAAATACCCCGCAAGCCGCCGCAAGGGCGTGTGGCGGGGGGGGGGTTCATGCTGTAGAACTGTTAAAATTGGGTCTATTGGATAAAAAAAATAACGTGCAGCATATCGAAAAATAAATACTCAACCAATTCCAATTATCTCCCACCCGATTGATGTCGTGTCTATTTCGATCTCTAATGTTTCGAGGAAAAAAAGGGATTTAAAATTTATCCGTTCTACAACAAATCTGCCTGACTTTACGCTGTAATCGTGACATGTTTTTGTGGGAATATTAAATTAGATGTATTATATCTGGTGACCTAACCTACTCCCCATACCAGACGTCACTTCGAAAGGTTACGGTGTAGTGCATAGATGTAGATGTAGCCAGATATACAGTTCCTTAAATATTTTCCTGCGAATCCAACTCCTTAATCCAGATTTCCCTTTGGTTCATCAGGGTTTCAGTCGTTTTTCAATTAATATTGCCTCCAGCATTGTCCCAAATCCGACAGCCTCTTCCTAGTCAGAACTTCGGAGGAAATGAATAGCTTGCGTGACGAAAGCTTAAACGCTTATTGGAATTGAAACAATCACTGACGTCCATCCAAAGCACACGCGCATGCGCGAAATTCGGTAATAAAATTGGATCGTGTACTAGAGGACTCATTCAAGACTTAGCACTGAATTTGCATCCAAATTCCTGGACATCCTGATGTCAGCAACTGAAATACGAAGTGTTTTTCAAACGGCTTGAATACACGACCCCTCCCTCCACCTTATTCATATCTTCCCTCTCCCTCCTCTCCTTGTCTTTCCTACCATCCCTCCTTTCTTCTGACGCGCCCTTCTTGGGACCTTGAGAACCTTCATCTGTTTTCGGAAGACGACGCGCGTCACGTGGTTGGGATCCTGTTTCTCTCCTCCACCTCCTCGTCGTTTTTGCTTCTATTTTCATTTTATTTTTTTGGAAGGTTTGGCACACTGCCATCAATTCTTCTCTCCTCTTTCGACCGACGGTCGGAGCGTGTTGGGTTGCGAACGCAAGAGGTCGTACTCACAACATCTTGTCAGCATTACATCAAAAGGGGGAGGGAAGGAAGGATGGGGGGGAGAATGGCGATCTGCATGAACCTGAGCGTTTCGAGCAACTTGAGAAAGCCATTTACCGGGGTCGCCCCGACCACTTTGACTGAGTATTGAAATTTGAAATTTAAAAATTCTCCACATGAATTTGCCTTCTAAAAATGTACCAAAACAAGCTTGGATATTTTACTTCAAATTAATTCTGGAAGATTAGTTAAAAGAATTCGACAAAAGAGGCACCACCAAGTTCTGAGGTGTCCCAGTTTTCTTTTCCCAAGATTGGGGGTGGGTAGATAGAAGTTAGTTTATTTGTCCTCCTCCAACATCTCCCCAGAACCTCATCATTTGTTAGTTAAGTGTTTTTTTAAATGGGTATTCTGTCTAAATAGCATTCATAGATGGATGCACCGTGCAGTTCACAGGTTACATTTTTAGCTGCCAATAATTTGAGAAGCACTTTTTTCTGTATCAGCTAATTAATATATGAAAATATATGAATCGACCATTTTGAGTTGGATGCATGGCTGTTCACCTATCACCCCCTGCCACACGTCCTTGCAGCGTGCAGTATAAATGTATAGGAAGAAGCGTTCAGTAATTAAAATGGAGTGTTTGGTTCGCATGCATAAGAATGATGCATAAGTAATGATTCGTCGATTTTAATCTGCATGACCGTGTGTTCTTAGAATTTTTGCCCTCTTACTTTCCAGTATTGAGTGGCCTTCCTTGGCACAATGGCGGTATATCGGTTGTGGTTCATTCCCTACTCTTTGACATGCCTCAGAACTACTGCAGTGGGTTAAGTTAATACTTACTTAAAACTAAACTTTTCCGTTATATTTTATACAGGGTCTTATCCAAATTTAAGTAGAGAAATTTTTCGATTATCCGACTTCAGAGGCTTTGCCCACAAAGAGTTTTATGACTCAGGGGCAACAAGTGAGCGGTATTTTTTTTGCTTGAAAGTACTCGAAAGGCTAAGGAACGAAGTAAAGCGCTTCAGGAAGGAGATCTTCACCAACTGGAGGCTGTAACCTATGTATATCTACATAAGTTAGTTGACCTTGAAGTAGTTGATATGGTGAAATACCTAGGTGTTACATTCACTAAAGACTTAACTTGGGGGACCCATATACGTAAAATCTGCGGGCAAGCATATAAAAAATTAGGATTTATTAGACGCATTGTCGGCAGAAGTGACTCCAAAGGCAAGGAACGTTCTTATCACGCTCTTGTTAGGCCCCATTTAGAATATGCATGTAGCGTATGGGATCCGTGTGAAAAAGGCCTCATTCGGGAAATTGAGAAGGTCCAACGCCGGGGAGCTCGTTTCGTGGAAAACTGTTACGATAAAACGAAAAGCGTCACTGAAATGCTTATGGAGTTGGGATGGGAATCATTGGAAGAAAGACGACTCAATGCTAGGTTAAACTTACTAAATAAATTCGGATCCGCATGTTTCAGCACCGAGGTCTCGAAAATTATTCACGCTCCAACATACATTGGTCGCTTGGATCATGGGCACAAAATTCGGGAAATAGATGCCAGGACTAGCAGACTCAAGGACTCCTTCTTCCCATGGACAATACGGGATAACAACTGTAGGGTCACACTCGGAGATAATAAAAATGCCACTTGCCACCGTCGGCGTCTAGGTAACAATTAGTTAAACTCAATTGCATGCACTTTCACTAACCTCCTGTGTGTTGTCAAAATCCTTCCCGCATGCAATTAAGTAATGTATTGCTGTTTACAGTAATGCGGTATTTCTTTTTTCCTTTTTTGGGTGGTGACCTAACACTTCCCGCCACACGCCCTTGCGGCGGCTTGCGGGGTATTATGTAGATGTAGATGTATTATGTAGATGTAGATGTATTATGTAGATGTAGATGTATTATGTAGATGTAGATGAATTGAATGTACGTAGTCTTATTAAATATTATTACATGTGAGTACATGTCGCATGCACTCTCTTTCGTCGAGTACATGAACAAACTTATTTTTATAGAGGTAACTGGATTCGGTTTTGCATGGGGTTTTATCCTAGTATACGGTAGGCGACCTAACACCCCCTGCCTCACACCCTTGAAGCAGCTTGGAGGGTATTGTGTGGATGCAGATACGTCCCTATGGTCGGGGTATTTTGGAAATTCAGAACTCATGTACTATCCATTGGCAATTTTCTGAGAATTATCCCTTGCTTGGGGTCAGGGCAAGTACCGTACACACATCCAGTCACACGCGATCTCTAATTTTTTTAATTGGGTTAAAAAAACTCCTTGCCATGGACAATTACAGCTCCCAAGACGCATCCGTAAGAGATATTCTCACGGCCATCGTTCTGAAAAGATAACGTATCCTGATCACACCGTTCATTCAGAGGAACATTAATACTGCGCCAGGGTCAGGTCAACTTATTTCTCTGCTTTCTATTGTTTTAAGCTCAACTTTGTGGAAGTTCATGTTCATTAAATAAAGAAACACAACGTGTACATATCCACTGTTCTTTATTATTGTACGACTAGTTTCAACGCTTAGGCGTCATCATTAGGTACTCTGATTACCTGATGATGACGCCTAAGCGTTGAAACTAGTAGTACAATAATAAAGAGCAGTAGATGCATACATTGTGTTTCTTTATTTAATGAACTTATTTCTCGCCCGCAAGAAAAGATATGCACTTGTTCCTTCGAAGTTGTTCATGGGGAATATTTATCCTGTCGCCAGGGGCGGAGCTTCGAGGGGTACATTTACACACAATCAATCATACTGACACACGCAATCCTCGCACGCACCTTTGACAGGAAAGTTATAAAGGAAATTAACTGGCAGTAAGTTTGGTGTTGAAATACACGATGTTTGAAAAGCGTGTTTCGGCTGCGCTTCAGTTTTAAGGCTCTTAGGCACCAAATCGTGAAAATAATGGAGACTATCCAATTTCGCAGCAGATTTTTAAAACTTACGAAACATCTGCTCAACTCATCAATCATAATATAAATTTTTAAAATTAAATAATAGCTAGAGAAAGAATGCAACAGTTTACTCCTCATTGAAGGGAATGGATTCAAATCTTAATTCTGAGCGATACTTGTGCATTCATCCATGTGTACCAAAAATAATTTTAAAAATTATCAATTTCTTCGATTAAACATTTCCAGGAAAGTGCATAAAAATCAAACATAGCCTGTCGTACTTTGTGTACTTTTATCCTATTTATGAAAAAAAATCAGAAACACACACACACACAAAAATAAATAAATATATATATATATAAATATATATATATATATATATATATGTATATATATATATATATATATATATATATATATATATATATATATATATATATATGTATATATGTGTGTGTGTGTGTGTGTATACAGGGTTCGTCCGGAAAATAAGTGTACTGAGCTCAGGAAAAAAAAATTATTACACTTTTACATATCTTAAGCTAATATTCCTCAAAATAGGACCCTTGTGAGTCGATACACTTGTTCCAGCGGCGTTCCCATTCCTGGAACGCTCCCGCGAAGGCATCATCGGGAACCTCTCGAAGACACGTCGTCACGGCCTCTTTGACGGCGTCCAAAGTCCCGTATCGCGTTCCTTTCAAACTCCTCTTTATCTTCGGGAACAGAAACGTTCTCTAAAAAATGTGGATCATTTTTGCAGTGATCCGCAAGTTGTGTCGCGATTTCCAAACGATTGAGTCTTTGATCATCACTGAGCACTTTCGGCACCAACTTTGCACAAATGTTTCGCATCTGTAATTGGTCCCTAATAATCTCGTGCACTATTGCTTTTGGCACATTACACTGCTCTGCTATCATCCGAACACTAAGACGACGATCAGAGTTCAGTACATCGCGAAATTTTCGCACATTTTCGTCGGTGAGTGTCGTTTATGGGCGTCCAGGCCGTGGTTCGTCGTCGACCTCTTCTCTGCCCTCCACGAACATCTTGTGCCACCGAAAGATCATGTTTCTGGACATGGCTGACTCCCCGTAAGCCTGGTTAATCATACCGACAGTTTCGGTAGACGATTTCCCAAGCTTTACCGCAAATTTGATGGAATAACGCTGCTCAAAAAACTTCGGCATCGCGTTCCGTGACGTGGGTCGAGCGTGGAGGTTCGCGTTAACAGAGCTCCTCACTACATTACAGCTCAGAGCCGACTGCCTTTTTCAGCGTCGCTTGCCAACATACCCCCCTCCAATCGCAGCCCGTCAGAGCGGTGCGGGGCGCGCCTGGAGTGGCGGGAAAAAATCAGTACAATTATTTTCCGAACCACGTATGTACAGGCATATATAGTGTACCTGTATATTTAGTGAGTCGCGGTAGTCCAGGGGTAGAGCGTTGGACTACTGACTAGAGGGTCCGGGTTTGATTCCACTATGGGCACCTTCAGCTTCGCTCAAGCTTTGTGATTTTTCGGGCATCAGATCTTCCTGGGAAACCTAAACCGGCACAGGGAAAGGAACTGGCCCCCCCTACCCTGATATGTGAATATTCACGCGGACATAGTACTGGGTGAACTCTACCATCACCTATCAAACCGACCTGTGCTACTGTGTTATATATTTATATAGAAAACTGATGGATCTGATGACGATGACTCCGTTAAAAGATACTGTTGCGGCATCTGCCGCAGTTTCTTGTCAATACATACTGTGAGTGTTCTTCCTTTATGTTTCTGTGTGTTGAATATTTGGTATCCGTGTGTTTGCGTCACCGGAGAGCGTCAATTTCAAAGAATATATATATATATATTATATAAATAGAAATACATATGTGTTTTTATAAGTTAGGTGGTTCAGCCGTAGAGCTCCCTTCTCATTATTAGCGTGTGCGCGGGGGAAGATGTAGGTGTAGTGTGAGCGGCAGAGGGAGGGGTGTAGGGAGGGGGGTTTAGATGACAGGTTTGAAGAAGTTGCGGAAGTAAGAACAGCCACGGTGATACCGGCTAACAAAACATCCCCCTTTACGTTTGCCCCGGACACGGGTTTTCCCTTCCCGGAAATCCTGCACACGGCCCGGAATACTATCGGGTTACGATATCCTCCCCCACTCCATCCTTGGGAGTTTCGCCGCCGCCTGGTGGTCAAAAGAGGTCATAAAAAGGAAGGAAGTAGGCCGGGCGGAGACTTGTCTAAGGGATGTTCTTGGGGTGGCTTTTGTGTGGTAGGTTCTTATGACTTGAAAAGAAGCACGACTATTCGTTCCTTGGCCTAAGAAATGCTCCAGAAATAAAGGCGACATTTTGGAACTGTGGGGAGAATTGAAACGAGCGCTCAAAATTTTGGTTTTTGGAATTGTTTTCCACCTTTACGTAAAAATTCGTGCAGTTTCAGAGTTCGGGATGATTTTGAGAAAGCGAGAGATTGAATGTAGTGAATGCCTGGCTCAGCTCATGTTAACGATAGGTGAAGAGGAAACTGTAGGAGGATACAGTAAAAAGAACCAAACGCTTGGAGATATTTTTAGGAAAAAATGTTGAAATTCAATGAAAGACACGTAAGTAAAACTATTGCCTTGATAGCTACATAGTAACTAAGCTGCTTTTTAACGAAGAGAGTTGGCTTGACTTAAAAGAACACTGTAGGCAAATATTTTGAATCCATTGGATAATACATCAATCGAGGGAATAGCTTCAGAGAGAAAATCCCCCAGGTTTACTGAAAACTATTAGTAGAAGAGAGTAATCATGTTGGGGGAATTGGGATTGGGAGACCCCTGATTCACGAAGAGAACAAGCAAGACTTGAAAGACTGCTAAAAAGGTTCAGGACACGTGAGCTTTATTCACAGACGGAGGGGAATCGAATGGCACGAAGTTATATTGTTAGGTTCGACTACCGAGATACACTAGAGAGATATGCACTTTGCCACAGACATACCAAAGTACTCCTTTCCAAGACTGATACGCAAACAAGCGATACTAAATGGAACCTAAGCACCCAAACTATATTAATTAAAGGACAATATTTCAATGATTGATCAATTATTGCATGTTGAAAATAGACATGCATGTGCGCATATTATTATTATTAGGTAATCTATCGGTTAAGATAGGTTTTGGAGGGACCCAAAGTACCTACTAATTCTTTTGTCTCTCCTAACAACACACAGTGTAGCAACCTAATCTACATCAGGTCCCTCTTCATCTCTGTGTACTTCTTTCCTCCTTTCATCCCGTCCAAAATCCCTATCCTATTCCTTCACCTTCCTCGTTTGCCTAACATTCTCCCCTCTATTACCGTCTTCAACATCCTACTGCCGATCAACATGCTTTGCAGCCATTTTTCCTGCCTCCATAGGATGTCCCCTTATGTGCGCAAATATACGAGTATTATTTACATGAGCTAATGTATATATTCAAGTGTAGGCATGCATGTAACATGTTTCATTCTCTCTCAATCACTTCCATACGCCCTAACGGTGACTTACGAAGAATTGTATAGATTTCAAAGTAGGTAAATGGTCAAAAATGCTGTACGAGGAAAGGGAAATATTGATTTATATCAAACATGCAAAATGTAATGTTTACACGTCTATCTCCAGAAATACTACATCGTTGTTCTTTTGCGTCCATCGAATTTTTATTTGCTATGCTCTGTTTTCATTTATATATTTCCTGGGCCTCCCTCGCGTGCAAGCGTGGGATCAGATTGGAAGGGGGCGTTTTCTTGGTGTGACAGGAAAGAAAGATAGCGCGAGTGAAACTTGAAACGTCTTCTCCTCCTAAGACGTTGCGTGGGCGTCTTGTTTTGGACCGCCCTTCCTCCCTCTTCCTCTCTCCCACCCACTCCCCCCTCTTCTCATCCGCACCCTTCCGGTTCATCATTTTTCTTCATCTCTTCCCCGCCCTATCCTCCGCCCCAAAACCATCCCTCCACCAGAAGTTCTTCGCCGCAACCATCCCCCCCCTTCCCTCAAGCAATGGGCCACGGGGTGAAGGTCGTCCTTCGGCTCGAGGCTTAAGAGATAGGATATAAGGAGCGTGGCCTCGGAAATCGCCAATGGACTGGGAAGGGAGGAGGCTGGATGGGAGCGGGGTTATGGCGTACAGGTGAGGGCAAGGATTTGGGGAAAGCGGGGCAGAAGGGAAGAGTGAGACGGAAGTGGGTCCCCCGGGCCAGGGGGTGGGAGAGTCAGAGGGAAAAGGAATCTTGGATTTGCGAAACCTCCCCCCTTCCCCTCGCTTCAGTGTAGGGGTGGGGGTGGGAACAGACCAAGTTCTCCATAGAGGTGATATGCACGTGCGATGTGCTAGCGAAACGTGTGTGTTTGTAAGAGAAAGAGGGCGCATGCGCAAATGCGAAGTATTTCTTCTGGAAAATTTTCAACCATTAAGGAGAGAACGAGAGAAATTTTCAAGGGTACATCTGAGAATCGTTCAACCAACCTGGAACATTGGCTGCCATCAGTCTAGTGCTTCAAACAGAAAAATCATCTCGGATTCAAACAAAAAAAACTCGGCTTCATTAAACGGGTGGTGGGGAAATGTACTACCCCGCAAGCCGCAGCGACGGCGTGTGGCAGGGGGGTGTTAGGTCACAACCTGTAAAACACAGTCACATGCAAAATCAACATATCCATGCAAATCTACACCCACAGTGGCCCACATATTCATACGAAAACCCTTTCAACTTACATTTATCAAAAAAATAAACTAATATCAATTAACAAACAAATACACCTCTGAATGTGACAAGCATTTATCCAACAACGTGCAAGCTAGAATTTGAAAAGTAAGTGAAACGTTACTAGAAAGTAAGAAGACAGGTGTTATTTCACTCTAGTTAGGCATAATTTGGTATATGCCGCATGTATTAGGGGATCCTTGGGAGGAAATTCGGAAAAAGATTTAGATAAAGTCAGGAGAAAATCCGCCAGATTCGTGAAAAATTATTACAAAACAGAATGTGTTCTATTCTGAGATTTATTATTTCTATACTTGTTATTAAGAATGAGCGAGACTTAGACTTTCAGAAAGGTTCAGAAGAAACGAGTTTAACAATAATACTTAAGGAATTAACCCAAACTATTTAGATAAATAAACCACAAAGATAAGGGAGAACAGATCGACCCAAATAGATAGATAAATTCAAATACTTGCTCTAGTAGTATTATCAAATAATCATAATAATCACTAATAGTAGGGACCAACGTCACCATAGAAGAAGAGGCTTTCAAGGATATAAGACTTTCAGAAAGGTACAGGGCACCTGTATTACGTAGATATTTATTTATACGTTCGAATGTTTTTTCACATGTCGTATATTCAAGTGAATGTATGAAGTAATTGCGGTGCATTCATGGTTGCTTCGCTCTCACCCTCCCCCTTCCTCCCAGCCATAATACTGCAACCCTCGGCATTCAAGTGCAGAGTAGAGAAAGGGGGAGCCCTCCCATTGGTTATCAACCGGAAGGCTAGTTAGTTCCGTAAGTGTGGGCAGATCTCATCGATCCACTGATGCATGAAATTACGCATTCAAGTCAAGAGAGGCCAGTTATCATATAGTATTCATTGCCTCCCATTGTTTTCCCAATTGATCCTGAACCGCTAAAACCAGACCAGGAATTTAGGGCATTGTTGACCATGAACGATTTCATAGTGAAATTCTGCTGTAATGAACATTATCTTTTTTTCCTTTTTTGGGTGGTGACCTAACACCCCCCGCCACACGCCCTTGCGGCGGCTTGCGGGGTATTATGTAGATGTAGATGTAGATGCATGCGCGTCGAATGATGGGATGTTACAACGAATGTGTGCACTGCTGTGGATTGGGGTTTGCATGTGTGTGTTGGTTTTGAATGCGGTATTTCTTTTTTCCTTTTTTGGGTGGTGACTTAACACCCCCCGCCACACGCCCTTGCGGCGGCTTGCGGGGTATTATGTAGATGTATCATTCACTGAAGGCATGCTGTTTGAGTTTCACCTCGAAAATACGTAGCTTTCCGACGAATTCATTTTGGCCAGTCAAGTCAAAATTTTGAACGCCTCGGGATCGTAGAGCCACTATCGGTAATTTTATATTTGCATACAGGGTTCTTCCGGAAAATAAGTGTAATAAGCTCATTGTCTTTTTTGACAAAAGGGGAGTCGTCCACTACGAATTTGTACCTGAACGACAAACTGTAAATGCTGCATTTTACGTCCAAGTGCTCGACAGGCTTCGAAAACGAGTCGCCCGCGTCCGGCCAGCGATGTAAAACATCTGGCGGTTGCATCACGACAATGCGCCGTCTCACACCGCGCTTGTCGTGTCGGACTTCTTGGGCAAGCACGGCGTGGCAACGCTGCCACACCCGCCCTACAGCCCGGACTTGGCACCACCGGACTTCTTTCTGTTCCCGAAGATAAAGAGGAGTTTGAAAGGAACGCGATACGGGACTTTGGACACCGTCAAAGAGGCCGTGACGACGTGTCTTCGAGAGGTTCCCGATGATGCCTTCGCGGGAGCGTTCCAGAAATGGGAACGCCGCTGGAATAAGTGTATCGACTCACAAGGTTCCTATTTTGAGGAATATTAGCTTAAGATATGTAAAAGTGTAATACATTTTTTTTCCTGAGCTCAGTACACTTATTTTCCGGACAAACCCTGTATTATTACAACATGCAAACCGCTGCAAAGGTATGTGGGGAGCATGGGGTAGAGTCGGGTGACCCCAGGTATGTATTCACAAGTACATTTGGATATATGCTAAATTAATAAAAACACTAGCACCCATGCATACCTGCATACATCCTGATATAATTAATTAAATCATTAACAATTTGTGTTTCAGCTAGTGTTTCTCGGCCTCGATATTTGCGTAGCGAGCGATGGAAGAACGAGTAATGGAACGTCTGCGCCGTTGTCAACGCGTATTTCTCTCTATTATTCTTTTTTGGTGGTTTAATCAGCAAAAAAATTTGGTGCCATAATAACTCCCTCTCTCTAAACAAAAACTCAGGTGTCCTCCACATTTCCAAAAACCGAAGTCATGCCCGCTCTCCTCGAGGAGAAAAGAGCTTCCAACCTATTAATACACCAACCGACATACCTGGTACGCTAGACGACACGCTCAGAGTTGACATTTTTTAAAACAACTGAACTTTTTCTCTAAACCTTTTCCAATTCTTGCATTAATATTTTCCCCAATGCATTCCAGATAATTGCTACATAACCATAAAGGCTTGCGGGGTATTATGTAGATGTAGATTATTTCCCATTAATTCTTCCGACGTGCCTTCGATTTTCATCTCCTCTACCTTGATGACCCAACAAATTTACACTCAACATTTTTCCTCAGCGTTCCATTGCTCCTGAATATCTCCATCATCCGCACTTCCTTCCTTGTTCGGATATCTCCCAACAAACTTGTCTCTCAACCCAAAAAATTCCCAAGATTACCGTGTTTGTTTTCATTTCTAATTAATTTGTTTCTCTTTATGTTTTGTTTTTTTCCCCTTCCGTGATTGGATGTACCCATCGTTATATTTGCCAATCCATTCATTCACGGAATCGCATATCCGGACACTTTTCTCTCACTCACGAAGTCACTTCCGCTATTAACATTACGGCGTCTTTGTGCGTATGGGTCGCTACCCCCCTTGACACTCTTCTGTTAATTAACAAGGGGCAGGATATTGGGGGTTTTTATGGCGCAGTAACTGTCGGAACGTGTGAACCGATACTCAACAACTAATTCCAGCCCTACCACCCCCTCCCCCATTTGCTACCGACAACGGAAGGAGCGTGTAGTCTCTTGAGTCACCCCGCCGCTTCTGTTGTCGCCTCTCAAGTTGCACCCACATTTTCTTCCGGTCGAACACGCACACCCCCCAAAGGTTAAGACGGTGGGTGAGTTGGGCTAGATTCCACCGAAAGTAAGGAAGGAAACGATATTTCCTTCCTCTCTCCCTTTTCAGAATATTTTTTCGACAAATATATTTTTATTACTTTATTACGATACTTTCAAGCCTTTGAGAAAAAAACTGTCGAATTAAGATTTCTATCTAAACCGAGAAAAAGAGCAATTGGAAAGTATAACACTGCGTGCATAGTTGAGGTGAAGAATAACTCAAGCCAAGCAGGTGTTCATGAAAAACTAATAAAGTGACTACTACTCTGAATAATAAATTTGAGATTGAGGACAAGGAAGCAAATTCAGATCAACAAATTCATTAATCAAAAATAAATTCAGTTCCGCATGTTTCAGCACCAAGGTCTCGCAAATTATTCGCACTCCACCATACATTGGTCGCTTGGATCATTTAAAAAAATTCGGGAAATAGATGCCAGAACTAGCAGACTCAAGGACTCCTTCTTCCCACGAACAATACGGGATAACAACTGTAGGGTCACACTCGGAGATAACAAAAATTCCACTAGCTACCCCAATTAGTTCTACTCCATTACAGACAATTTCACTAATCTCTTGTGTTTTGTTGTCAAAACCCTTTATTTCCGCATTATAATGCCTTAAAATAATGTAGTGCTCTTTACATTATTGAATGCACTGCCTTTTCTGTTTTTAAGTTCCCCTTCCGTCCCTCTCTCACCGTGGGCGACCCTTCCGCTACCTACATCACCAACGTTGGGTCGCATTCCTACCTCTGTCCTTGGACAGGAGACTGTTGTATGTTGCATGTCTATGTGGGAGTGGAAGTTCCTACTATTAAAATTCTAGCTTACACGTTATTGGATAAATTTCTTACTGCATCTCAAGGCGCAATTATTTGTTAGATGATAGTATATGTATTTGCATGAGTGTAGAATGAAAGGATTTCTGTATGAATGTATACACCACAGTGGGTATTTTTGCATTTTAGCGTTCATTTTGTAAATAGTTTTGTTCCTTTTTACGGGTGATGAACTATCACCCCTCGCCACACGCCCTTAAAGCGGCTTGCGGGGTATTATGTCGATTTAGATGAAGCAGTTCGTCAATTCGTTGGTATCAAGCATGACACACTACGGATCTACAAGTACATAGTAATACAATTATGGTTACATCTACATCTACATGATACCCCGCAAGCCACCGCAAGGGCGTGTGGCGGGGGGTGTTAGGTCACCACCCAAAAGGAATAAATAAAATACCGCTTTTAAAACCAGCACACACATGCAAACCCCAATCCACAGCAGTGCACACATTCATCGTAACATCCCATCATTCGACGCGCATGCAAACACACACCTACCTCCCTTCACTCCACAAGCATGCAAGTACATACGCTTAACTACAACAAATAATTTTACCCCAGGATGCAGCAAGAAATTTATCAGGAACGTTACTCATTCACATTCTTGGCAGAAACTTCGGGCAGAGCTACCAGTTCATATAATTGACTCTATTTAATTAAGAACACAAATATAAAAAGGATACGTCTATATAGTACCCTGAAAGCCGCCGCAAGGGCGTGTGGCGGGGGATGTTAGATTTCCACCCGTAAAATAGAATAAAACCCTATGCAAAACCCACAAATTCAGGCCAATCTTGACACATAAAATCGTATATATTCATGCAAAAACCTTTACAAATCAAACACATGCAAATACATGCACTATTAACTAACAAACATACACATGCACCACATGCACACTAATTTACCATATGTTTACCCAACATTTAACCTTGTCCTGAATTGTAAATTGAATGTCTTGAAAATTTAAATAGAGACTTAGGTTTCTAATTATTATGATTTCTGATTGTTCTGGGAAAGAATGAGTCTTTGAATCTATCGGTATTGGAATCTATCTCCCTTATTTTATCTTTGTGGTCTGTGTGTGGGCTCATCTACATCTACATAATACCCCGCAAGCCGCCGCAAGGGCGTCTGGCGGGGGGTGTTAGGTCACCAACCAAATAAAGGAAAAAGAAAAACCGCATTCAAAACCAACACACACATGCAAACCCCAATCCACAGCAGTGCACACATTCATTGTAACATCCCATCATTCGACGCGCATGCAAACACACATCTACCTCCCCTCACTCCACAAGCATGCAAGTACACATGCAAATGCATATCTACCTCCTTTCATTCTACAAGCATGCAAATACATATGCTATAATCTAACATACAACAGCACCATAGGATGCAGTAAGAAATTTATCCAATGATGAGCAAGCTAGAATTTGAAAAGTAAAAATGCGAAATTCATTGCCACATGGTTATGGAACATACAAGGGTCAACAGTAGAAAAAGTGAAAGACATTGTTACGAGCGATTGCCGAATCACAATTTGAGAGGTCGCTGATGATGTTGGCATATCGATGGGATCATGTCATTACATTTTTTCCAATTTTTAGGGTATGAAACGCGGGGCACCAAAATTCGTTCCAAAAACTGATCAATTTTGAACAAAAATTTATGATTCATCTCATCAACATCTACATACATCTACATCTGCATTTACATAATACCCCGCAAGCCGCCGCAAGGGCGTGTGGCGGGGGGTGTTAGGTCACCCCACAAAAAAGGAAAAAAGAAATACCGCATTCAAAACCAACATACACATGCAGTTTGGAGTTGGGATGGGAATCATTGGAAGAAAGACGACTCAATGCTAGGTTAAACTTACTAAATAATTTCAGATCCGCATTTTTCAGCACCGAGGTCTCTAAAATTATTCATTATTCACTTTCACTAACCTCCTGTGTGTTGTGTCAAAACCCTTCCCGCATGCCCGCATTGGAATGCCATTAAGTAATGTATTGCTGTTTACAGTATTGATTTCTCTGCTTTTGGTACCCTAAATTTCCCCTTCCATCCCTTGTCCCTCTCCGTGGGTGAGCCCCCCTCCCACCTGCAGCGTTGGGCCAGATTCCTCACCTTGGGTGGGAGAGAGTTTTGTGTGGAACGTTCTTGTGGTGGTGGTGTTTCGCCTGGCTACTTACTATAAACTAGCTTGCACGTTCGTGATAAATTTCTTGCTGCATCCTAGGGTAAAATTATTTGTTGTAGTTAAGCGTATATACTTGCATGCTTGTGGAGTGAAGGGAGGTAGATGTGTGTTTGCATGCGCGTGGAATGATGGGATGTTACGATGAATGTGTGCACTGCTGTGGATTGGGGTTTGCATGTGTGGGTTGGTTTTGAACGCGGTATTTCTTTTTTCCTTTTTTGGGTGGTGACCTAACACCCCCCCACACGCCCTTGCGGCGGCTTGCGGGGTATTATGTAGATGTAGATGTACCTCTCCGTGGGTGAGCCCTCCTTCTACCTGCAGCGTTGGGCCAGATTCCTCCCCTTGGGTAGGAGAGAGTTTACGTAGCACGTTCTTGTGGTGGTGGTATTTCGCCTAGCTACCTACTAAAATCTATCTTGGACGTTCCTGATGGATTTATTGCTGCATCTTGGGGTACAATTATTTGTTGTAGTTAAGCGTATGTACTTGAATACCTTTGGAGTGAAGGTAGGTGGAGGTGTGGTTGCATGCGCCTGGAATGATGGGATGTTTCTATGAATGTGTGCACTGCTGTGGATTGGGGTCTGCATGTGTATGTTGGTTTTGAATGCGGTATTTCTTTTTCTTTTTTTGGCTGATAACCTAACACCCCCCGCCACACGCCCTTGCGGCGGCTTGCGGGGTATTATGTAGATGTAGATGACCGCAGATCTTTGAAAAAATGCTTCATTGAAGACTAGAAGGCATACATGATGAAGAAGAGGATGAAATGGACAGACAAAGGCGAGCAATGAGGGAGTAGTATTTTTAAAGATGAGAAGAGGAAAGGATAATAAGGATAGATTGGGGACAACGTGAGGAAGTTTGGATAATTTAAAAACATAATAGATGGGAAAATTGAATAGAAGATTCCGTGTTTGGCAAAACCAAGAGAAACAAGTGCATTGGGTATGTTAAGAAGGAAGTAAAGCAGAGAAGCTAGCCGAGGGGCTAGAAGCTATGAACACCGAAATAGGGAAGAAGGGAGGACTTCCGTAAGCGAATCTTAGATTTTTTTAGAAATGGGCATGGTGATGTTGCACAGAAAAGTGACGTTTGAAAGATGTAACTCTGAACATTTCTGCATCTATTCCATATAAATCCTCCGTTATACAACAAAAAGGTGTGTGGAAGGGGGTGCACGCACCAAGTGGGATGGGTTAGTTATGAAGGAGAGGAAGGGTGATCAAAGGGTTATTGAAAAGGGAAATGAAATTCATTTAAAAACTCCGGAAAAACGTGCAAATCCATATCATATATATTTGCATGATAGCAGAAAACGTATTTCTAAATGTGCGTTAATTTCTATATAAAAGTCCATTCCTATGCGAAAAAGGATGAAATGTAAATGCTACGCAACCACCTATCCGATGGGCCTACGATAGGTGTTGTTTTACCCTCGCAGGACTGCACTGGGGATACTTGACAAGTATTTGAGACCAATTGGAGACGGGGTTGATAAAGAAGTTAGAAAAGATATTAAGAAATGCCGTTGCCTTCGATTAGGAATGTTTTCGATAATTAAGCCAACGTCATGCGGTCAAAGAGGAACTAGGGCTGAGTTTTAATGTCATTTTGAAGAAACACGGACCTTAAATTAAAAAATAAAATCGGATAAATCATTAAGAACCCTCAGCACATATCGGCAGGTGGGGCCACTCGGATAAGATAAGGGAAATACAACACCAATAGATTTTTAAGTATTATCCCTTTCCTATTATGACTCTATGTCACATCGTAAAAAAAGCAAAGCAACGTAAAAACAACGGCCAATAAACATAACGTCGAACCTTTAACCTCGAACACTTTTGCGTTTTTTACTGAAGGCTGTTGACCAAACACCGCCTGCCATACGCCTACTGGATGGGATTACCGGAATGGTGAAGGTGTAGATGTAAACACAGACGGTAAAATAAGATTGCTCTTCCAGTATCTTGGTTCCAGGGAGCAGTCTTACCATAAGATGTTTCTGGAAAGCCTAAAGGCCTTCTCACAACATGTTTATTTCATTAATGATATCAGAATGCTTAAAATGGTATCATTTAAAAAGGGAGAGTCTCATTCGATAAATTAATACGATTTTCGTTCATTTTTCATTTTGGTTTTGTTTGAATTGTTCATAATGCGACAGCCAGTTCTCAGCCTCTTCAGAAATATGATGAAGAAATGACATAACGACTAATAAATGCTTATTTGATTTCAATATTTAAACAATGCCGTCGACGCAATCAAATCGGACCGTTTACGCCTGCGCAGATATGAAAGGTTCAAAGGAGAGTTGGGTCGTTTAAAAGGATTCATACGAGACCTATTCCCGAGTTTACCTCCAATAATCCCAAATCCTCCAAATGAACGTCTAGATAGCACTTATTTAAGTTAATGGAGTAAGCATCGCCTACAAAACGTACACCTCTTCACGACTGAGGCATGCGCTATGCATCATCATGGCGATTTTGCAATATTACAATTAAACCGTTCAACTATTTCTCAAATTATCCTTTTACCAGGCCCAGGAAAAGAAATTAAGCTGGGCATTTGGAAGACGCGAATGTAGTTGTGTCGGAGGAAGTTAAGGCAGACTGTAGTGTGCGTATGGAGAATTCGGAATGATTTCCAATGGACAAAAAAAAATACTTAATTTTAAAGAAAAGTCGATGATGGCAGAGCAGAATTCCTCGGATGTGATAATCGCTGGGACGAGCCTTGACCTCAATACGATGAAAAAAAACATATCAAAAGAAAGCTATTGCATCGCGATTGAGTGAGATCACGAGAAAAGAATCGGAAAGATTATTAGATGTGGAGGTGAGTGAAAATCTCGGCTTTCGGAAAATTCGCCCGTACGCGAATCGAATTCTTAACGACCATCGACCGGGAATGCCCGAAGGCAAAATATGTCATCTCCCTCCACTCTCTCTCTCTTTGGCGAGAACGCCGCTTGGCGCTGGGAAAGTGTGACTCAGTGCCTCGCCTCGCCACGAAAGCGGGATATTCGGGATGGAATTCGAAATGTTTAGTTTTGAGTATCGGCAGATTGGTATGCCGCATTTCATCCAACGTTTATCGTACCACATTGATATCTTGTTGTGTATTGATCTATGCTTGTTCGAGTGTTCACAGTGTTTTATTGTTTTATTATTTATTGATGACTTTATTTGTATCGCACACAATGTTTTTTGGCTGAAGATGCGAAGAAATAAAAAAGCTGTTTGGGATAATAAATGAAGGAACGCATTGAACTTCTTAAAGTTGAATTCAGCCTGGAGATGCGATCCCCACGAGCCATTCATTATCTCAGTCCAATCGAGTGTTTGATCCGGCGGTGTGTGATCGAGCGTTTGAAATCTTCGGATATCGAATGTGATTCATTGGTTGGCTCTGATTCCGTCGTTCTTTTCCTCACAAGACGAAAAAAATGGCAGGCCGGGAATTCTCCCAGTGACTGCTGCCACCATTACAGGAGAGGTTTCTTGCGTCGGATCAAGGACGCTTTTCAATTTTTTTCCTGCAGAAAGTTTCAATTGCCCGTATCTTTTATTTATTTTTTTTTAAGATCGAATTAAATTTCACATCCCACTCACGCCGTGTTTGAATGTCCACTTTCCAGCTTGTTTTTATCAACATTTGCTGCTAGATTCGACGAACAAACATCTTGGGAACTTGAAGTGGAATGTATGCGTGATGTCCTGTGCTCATGCGTCGCCTGAAAAATATTTTGCATAATTTTTTAGGAAGAGGTTTTAGTCACTCCTTTTTTCATTCCACGTTCAATTTTTGGTGCCAATGTCATTATACAGAGCTCCCTGAGTAACTTGACGATATACTATTATTGCGATGGGGGTGATAATCGTAGGAAGTCGATGTTTTTGGCGTTGTCATACCTTTCCCGTGTTTACGTTGTTGTTTTAGCAATTCTGTCTGTAGATTCTGGAGAGAGGTGATGAGGTGACCCGTGACATCTATTTTCGTGATGGAACGCTCAATTTCCTTATAATTTAAATGGCCGAGTAATGCAGTTGACGTCGAAACCTTTCACCCCGCTCAGCCATTCCTCCTTTTTCCTTCCCGTCGAGGAGAGAACAAATCAAATATGATCGCACGATAAATAATTTGTCCCCGACAGTCGAGATTTTCTCTATTATTCTTGAGTTTCTCCCTCCTGACCTAAATACACAATGCCCTTGTGACCTCGGCACGGAGAAGAGTGCTGGGACGGAAGGGGAGGGCGTGGGGGAGAGGGGTGTTGATTGAGTCTGGATGGATGGGGGAGAACGTATTAATCGCCGCGATGTTTGCGGCAGGTGCACAGATTTCTTTTTAATTTTCGACCTGACCTACAGCACCAATGAGAATGGACCACTTCTTCTAATTTTTTTTAAATTGGAAGTTTATTATTTTTGTTTATTTTTATTTTTCCTTTATTTTCTTCATTTTTAAAAATTATTTGGAGGTGGTTCCTACTACATCGTATTCAGCCTCGTGAGCCTAACACATTATAATTTTTTTGAACGAATATTATATTGTTGTTATTTTCAATCCTCCCGGTCATTCCTTAGAGAATACTATTTTCCATCACTTTTTATTTTTCGTTCCTCCATCCCTTAAATCATCATCCCCTTCCTTCCGGTTACCTCCCGACATGAGGTCATCCCGCTCTCCTCTTGCATGCAACCTCGTCTTTTCGTCTCACTCCTCACCCTCTGCCCACTCTACAGGTTTCCTTTGCACACTTAAACAACGAATCCTTCTCCACTCAGTACCTCAAGTTAAAGATTTCTTTTTTCGATCCCACTCTCTTCTATCATTGACCACCATTGTTAAATGTGTGGGATAGAATTATATCTCCCCACATAGTTTCCGTAAAATCATAAATGAGTATGTGCGTGTGTGAATGTTCTCGCGAAAGCATTCACATGTGAAAACAACGTGATAAATTGATACTAGTGAAGTTATAACGTAAAGGAAAGGTCGTGAAATGGAGAATGTTGGGAATTAACGATGTTCATCCCAATTCATTCACTTAGATGATTCACTTATTGTCAACTTACACTTAGTTTGCTTTGCGTTACGTTTAATATATCTAGGACATAATTACAAGTACTCATACTAATTGTTCCTTCGAGATGTGATGGAAAAAACAGAAAATTAAAAGTAAAAATGTGACGGGGGGGTGTTAGGTCACCACCCGTAATTAAGAATAAAATAAAAAATGGAAAACCAGTAAATTCATGCCATCTACACCCACACAATATTATATATTCATAAAAAACCTTAATGACTTGAACGCATGTAAACACATGTACTAAGAACTAACATGCGCATACACCTACAAAAACGCCTTATATCTACGTAACGGTTAATCTTGTCCTGAATTCCTAGAAACTGCGGGAGATACTGGAGCAGTAACTTTTAACGGAGCCATCCGCTAATATGCATTCCAATGCAACAATTTCAGAGTGTAAAAAACAATCGTCTTTACCGGGGTTCGAACCCAGACGCCTCTGTAACTTAACTGGCTAAAGCACTCGGCCGGAAATCGAGGTATCCGGATTCGAATCCTGGTCAAGGCGAATTGTTTTTAAACTGTGAATTTGCTGCATTTTTCTGAATTGTAAACTGAATATCTCTCAATATTTCTATGGTGACTTTTTTGTCTTAATATTTTAATTCCTGATTGCCCGGGGAAAGAATTAGTATTTGCATCTTTCTGTAGTGGAATCTAACTCCCTTTTCTTGTCTTTCTGTTCTACAGCTATCTAAATAACGTGGGTCCATTATAGTGTTTTTCTGTCATGGTTAATCTCGTGTGTTCTGAATCTCATTCAATGTTTCGTTTGTTCTCCTCGCTTCTTAAGTTGCTCTCAGCCTATTTCCTCTAAAAGACCTCTCACACTTGTCTTAGCGTGACAGTATTTGACAAATCGGACGGATTTTCTCTGTACTTAATTCTTTTATCAACGCTTCCTACCAATGATCCCAAAGGTTTGCGACTTATTTCAAATGTTGCCCACCTAAAGCGAAATAACACATATCCTTGGTAGTATTTGATCTATTTAAATAATTCCGCAAATGACAGTATTTTTTGCGCTTTATAAATTTTCATTTTCCCATCGCTGCCTGTAAAAACAGTTATTGTCGTTTCTCCGTTTATTTCCTCTCTTTATACTCTTTGTTTCTCACCTCATGACTTACCCACGATTACTGATTTTCCTATTTATTATAACCCTCTATGTTATCGTCGAAGCGTGCTGGGGGCTCGTATTTTTTTCATAAATATTCGCCTGCAAACGGATTATCCCACTAACGTACTCAATTATTACACGATGGGGTGTTTTTAAATTTCTTTTTGAGAGTTTTACATTTGAAAAAAGCAAAGTATGTATGTATGTATGTACGCATATAAAATATATATATTTATACGTACTTACATACATACGCACAAAATTGGCTTATATATCTTATCATACAAGAAAATATATTCAGCCAGGCGCTTTGGGCACCTGCAGCTCCACCCTAGCTAGTTGATTTTTCGGGTACCAAATCTTCCTGGGAAACCATAACCGGAACAGGGAAAGGAACTGGCCCCCCTACCCTGATGTGTGAATATTCACACGCCGTCGGGCTTGGTACACAGGTGAGCTCTACCATCACCTACTAAACCGACCTTCGGGTTAATTACTGTGTTTATGGTTTATATATATATATATATATATATATATATATATATATATATATGACACCAAGATCATTATGGCCACAATATACGTCACATCCCTATACACCTCCATTCCTCACGAAGAAGGCCTTGCTTCCCTAGGCCACTTCCTCTCCAAACGCCCTAGCCCTCAAACTCCAAGCACCGATTTTCTCATTGACCTTTCTAACATCATCGTCACCCGTAACTCTTTTTCTTTTAATGACAATTTTGACCTCCAAATCAAGGGCTGTGCCATGGGAAGTAGATTCAGCCCGTCATACGCTAACCTCCACCTCGGTGTCCTGGAAGAGAAGTTCCTTTCCAGTTACCCTCTAAAAACCCTTCTCTGGCTTCGGTACATTGATGACATCTTTCTACTCTGGCCACATAACATAGACTCCCTCAATTCCTTCATCTCCCAACTTAATGATTCCTCATCTCTTTCTTTCACTTCCAATATCTCATCATCACAGATCACTTTCCTTGATGTAAATATTTTCCTAACTAACAACAAATTTCTAACCTCCGTACATACTAAACCTACTAACAAACAACAATACCTTCATTTTAACAGCTGCCACCCCTACCACACCAAACGCTCAAAAATCACAAAGTTTCGTCCAACCTTCTTCCTAAATGCCCTTCTGTTACCTTCAAACGGCCCGCCAACCTATCAGATCTCCTCAAATCAACCAAGCCTCTTTCTAAATCCCCTCCCACGCCCAGAATCACACCCACTCCGTGCTTGCGAGCAAGATGCAAAACTTGTCCTATTTTCACCACTCCACCCCTCTCCATCCCACCTTTTAACTCTCTCCCGACCTTCCCCCACTCCTCATGCACATCTCAGAATGTAATGTATCTTCTGACTTGCAAACTCTGCCCGGCATTTTATAAAGGCCAGTGCTCTACACCCCTGAACCTCAGGGTGAACAATCATCGCGCCTCATGTAAACCCTCTTCCCGTCCGCGGGTCTTTCCATCCCAAAACATGCCTCCCACCACAACACCCCCTTCAACCACTGTTACAATGTTTCCGTGCTAGCATCCCTTCCCCCATCCGATAACCCTATTAAATTAAAACAATGGAATTGGCATTTATATTGCTGTATAAAGCCTATCAACATCCGGGTCTCAATGTCGTTTGCTAAATGAGTGGGGGGGGGCTTGGGTGGGTGGAGGTGGATTTGTTTCTTGCAAGGTGGTGGGACAATTTATTCATTCGCATACATTTTGTCATCCTTGTCCTGGGTTTTGACTTGTCGAACCCTTATGATGACTTGGTGAGTTGATGCCTTGGTCATGGGTGTTGTGGGATCTGTGGATGAATTGTTAGTTTTCTGTGTCGCTTGTTACTATTTCCGCTTCCTCCTTATTCCATCTCCGCTCCCCTCTGGCCTCCCTTTCCCCCTCCATAACCTCCTCCTTCACCCCTCTCCCACCACCTGTTCTCCGCTCCGCTTTCTCCCCCTCCACATGCCCCTCCTTCACCCCTTCCCCAAGACCTGTTTTTCCCCTCTCCCTCGTCCCCTTCTCTCTCTCTGCACCACGTACCCTTTTCCTCAGTCAATTCTTATCTTCCGAAGAAGACGGAGTTCGAGTCCGTTGAAATTATCAAGATAATATTGTTAGTTTTCTTGTTATGTGTTCTCGTGCTGTGTGTTACTATATATATATATATATATATATATATATATATATATATATATATATATATATAAAGATCATGATAGGCTTTTTTTCCATCTACATTCGCTGCTACATAATATTTTGCGAGCCGCCCCATGGACCTGTGACCGGGGGTGTTACGTCACCACACATAAAGAACCAAACGTCATGCAAGACCACAATATTTTATGCTTCGCCAACAAAACACATGCAAAGCCAACAAACCACATGCAAAACCAGAACTTACACCCACAGAGACGTATATATTCATGCAAAAACCTTTTCAACTTACACGCATGCAATTACATTCATATATACTATCAACAAACATTCGTACGCACATAAGAGTGCAGACAAAATTCACCCAGTATCGTGAAATTTAGAAATGAAAAATAAGATGGGGAAATTTCACCATCACTTGTACGTGCAACTCATGGTCTCAAGGACAAGGATCCTTGTGTGAACACCGCTGCAGGCAGCGGAAGTCTCTGAATTCCCACAATTTATTCCCAGATATTTTGCATAGGCACCTTTCTCATCAAACAGTAGTTCATTTTCTAGTACATCCTCCCTAGTAACTCTACCCATTTCATTCTAAATCTTCTTCTGTAATATCACATTTCCATCGTCAAAGGATCAAAGATTGGTCCATTTGGATTACGTAAAGGGGAAAAAATGCAGTACCACTGGCTTCAGAAACTCTTTATTTCTGCTTTGATGATTCGTGCTCATGACAAATAAAAATCTATGCTACGAAAAAAGGAAACAGCCGATGAACCTTTTTACGTTCTACTGACCATTAACTCTTGCACATTTGATTATTTAATGATTTTCACCTCAAACCACCTGCCACACGCTTCGTTGACAACTGGCCGCGTGCGGCCTAAGATACATATGTTCATACATACGGTCATTATTCCAATTTCCCGTCCATCTAAAAAAATCCTCTATTTGTCTCAAAATGTCCAAAAAACAACAGTTTTTCCATTTTTGCCACTGTCAAATTTTCCCTGCCTCATTACCGTCATGACACATCTTCCAGGCAAACTTTTTAAAATAAATTGTTTCCTAACTTCTGTTATCGAATCCAGAGGAATCCTTATTCCGGCAGAATTCTCCTCTTCCCTGATGTATTGTGTTACGTGACTGTAACGTCACGTAATCTTTTGTATTTGTTTTTTCAATCACTTTCATAGACAGAGAGAAATACGAACGCTGAGATTTTAAATAGCGTTGGCGAAGAGAGTTATTGGCTGCGAGAACTCCGGAAAAGGAGGATAGAGAAAATGCAGAAAGGTGAAATGTGCAAAGGCCACAATAGAAGGGACAAGGAGGGGTGTAGATGAAAGAAGAGAGCGAGATTTCCTTAGACAGCATGAATGCAGGCAGAAGTTTCATATAGTATTCATTAACATGTGAATAGATATAAGGAAAAGGGATAGGAACACACGTAAAGGATGAACACAGGAGAGGTGGGGAAGCTGGAGTCGAACAGATCACAAGCCCAAAAATATTTCTTTGACCGGGACTTGAACCACGGATCTTTCAACTTGCCCGACCGTTGCTATTAACCACTTGAACTATCGAGGAAACGTAATTTTAAACTGAAATCTGCGGAGACTTTATGCAATCAAATGCCCTGATTCTTCGATCAAGAGATGGCGTTAGAAAGCTGTTTTTTGCTCACACGCAAGAGGAAATTACAGTAGGTAAGCAATCATACAACATCATAATGGATAGGAACAGTGCGTTTTGTGGCACGCATAGCCAGAAGAAAGAGATGAGCCACATTGCGTACTCACGGGATGGGATTCTGGTTTGGAAAATAGGACATGTTTTACATCTAGATTTATTGCAGGGTCTGTGAGTGGTTTTGTGACGGGGCGAGGATTTAAGAAGTGGATTGATTGATTTTAGAAGATCTGATAGATTGGTGGGGCGTTTGAAAGTGAAAGTGAGGCATTTGGGAAATAGGTTGGTGGTGGAATTGTGGCTTATGAGGATAGGATAGAGGTCTTTGATGATAAAATGCATTAATTAAGGGCTTGGCGTAGAAACTCTCGTTCCTAAGGTTTTGACGTACTACCAAGATTAAGAGTCGAGTGGAGTGTCTGCTTCACCGCGACGATTCCCCAACCACGTTACAACTCCGACCTGTCACCAGCAGACTATTTCTTATTCCCAAAAGTGAAATCCTTCCTCGAAGAGCACCACCATGGGACCCTTAGATCCCCTCAAAGAAGTTTTCACGCGTACCCTTAAGGAACTTCCGGAATCCTCCTAACATGTAGTCTTCGAGTCGTGGAAAAGGCGCAGATAAAAGGAAGTCGACGCCCAAGGGATGTAATTTGATGAAGTTTGAGGCATTTTTAGCAATCTCTGAAATAAATCTATTTATAAGAAACTTTTCTTGACACTTTTTATGCCAACCATGTACATTAATAGATGAATAAAAGAGGAAAGGACCATATGAAGAATTTTATGGTAAGGAAGAACCAGGCGGGTTTGACTCACCTTGAATCACGATGAATTAGTTAGCAGCACAGGAGAAGGGAATATTGAGAGTAATGGGATGATCTCACGAGGAAGACCAAGAGGCAGGTCATGGAAAACGTATTAAGAAATAACTAAAACAGACAGGTTATCAGGGGGTGAGTGGTCTTTATTTTCATATAATTTCTTACTCCCTTCATTCAGCCCAACATCCCTATCCTATTCCTACCCCCTCCTCATTTGCCTAATATTTTCCCATCTATTACATTCTTCAACATCCCACGGGCAAGGAAATGCTCTGCATCAATCTTTCATGGGTCCTTCGTATTTCTCCAAACAACACCCTCTCCTCCCCCGCCATGATTTGCTGTCCTTTTCATCCAACTCACCATTCGCGTTCCTCTCTACACTCACAACTCAAATTCATCCAATCTCCGACTTGCTTCAAAATGACATTTCTGCGCCGTATCATAATGCTTGCTCTCCGTCCTCTAGTCACCCTCATGAAATTCAGACAATCCGTTACCCTTTTATTTTTAAACTTTCCACCAGCTTTTTTATCGCAGCATCCTCTCCTTCCTTCTCTCTCTGTATCTGTAGAAGGAAGTGCAGTTCGTAGCAACTTCCGTTCTTCTTGCAGTAGCAGCGGTTCTTTTCAACCACTCCAACCTTGCCCCCACTCTCCTATCTGCTGCCGTCCTCACTCCGCTCAACGCCAATTCAACACTCCGCGTCTCCTTGCCGACAGAGATAAATCTCCATCCCTCAAAGGGACGCCCGTTGACACCCTCTCGAGTGACATCTGCGCAGTGCCTCAAACAACTCCCTCCTCTACATTCCATATCCCCTTCTCCCCTCCTCCTATATCTCCCCCTTCCACTCTTTCCTCCTCCTCCTACTCATATCTCAAAACCCTTTCTGCCACAGGCTAAATTCTAAGAAAAGAACGAAGGATGGTAATAAAAATTCGCAAGGGAGTGGTGAGTTTAAAAAATATTCAGTCGGATCCACCGACATTTTTCTTCTAATTTTAGACCAGATTGTTGAGCGACTATCGTGAAAACAAATGGTTGTCCGGGAAGCAGGTTAAGGAAAATAGCTTCAGCGTTGAAGAACAACATTCATATGTGAGCTTAGTACTAATTTTTGTAGCATTGGAGGACTAAAGTATGAGTATTGAAGAGGGATTTATTGGAATTTCGGAAATTAGATGGTGTTTTGTCAGGGTGAGTACTCTTAAACTACCATATGCAATGTACACCGGACCTACAATAAGATTATTCACTATTCATTGGATTAACCGGTAGCTAGATATACAGGTATATTAAAAATATATATGCAGTATTATTAGGTAATCTACCGGTTAAGGTAGGTTTTTGGATGGACACAACTGTCAAATAAATATTTTGTAACTCCAAACAAAATAAAATCGAGCAACCTAATCTACATCAGGTCCCTCTTCATCTCTGCGTACTTCTTTCCTCCATTCATCCCGTCCAACATCCCTATCCTATTCCTGCCCTTTCCTCGCTTGCCCAACATTCTCCCCTCTATTACCTTCTTCAGCATTCCACTACCGCATAAAACACCGTCCATCCGTTTTTCCTGCCTCCATAAGATTTCTCTCAACAAACCCCTCTCCTCACCCACCATCTCCAGGACTTCCTTATTTGTTTTCCTTTCGGTCCATTTCACCTTCTCCATTCTTCTCCAACCCAAAATTTCAAAAGCCTCCAATCTACGTCTATCCTCCTGCTTCAGCGACCACGTTTCCGCACCGTACATAGCTACGCTCTATATCAGAGTTTTTACGAGTCTTGTCTTAACATCCCTACTCAACGTCCCCGTCATCAACTCCCTCCTCCTTGAGAAAGCCTCCTTGCCTAGCACAATTCTTCTCCTTACATCCCTACCACTTTGACCGTGTTGGTCCAAAACACTTCCGAGATATGTAAACTGTTCTACCTGCTCTATTTTTTTCCCCGCCTATTTTAATATTTAGCTTAGCCTTTTTCTTTCTGGAAAATCGCATAACCTTTGTTTTATTAGTATTGATTCTCATCCCATATTTATCGCACTGAACCTCCAATTCACTCAACAATGCTTGCAACCCCTTGGCTGACTGAGCAACTAATTCTTGGTCATCAGCAAACCTAAGCGATTTTACGAATTCCCCTCCGACTTTCATTCCTACCTCCAGTTCTTCCCATGCCTCTTTAATCATTTCCTCTACATAGACGTTGAACAGTACCGGTGACAATGGGCAACCCTGCCTTACACCTCTTCCTAACACTGCCCATCCGGACTCTCCGTTCCCCACTCGCACCTGAGCAGTCTGAGACATGTACAGGTTGCGGATCAGTCTCCTGTCCCTCCAATCCATTCCTTTTTTCTGCAATACACGCATTAATTTTTCCCAATTCACTCTATCAAACGCTTTTTCGAAATCTACAAAACAGGCAAAAACGTCCTGGCCAAAAACATCTATATTCCTCTCAATTGGTGATCTCATTACCGCAATGGCATCACGCGTACCTCTTCCTTTCCTGAACTCAAACTGATCATCCCCTAAGTAATCATTTGCCTAACTCTCTATCCTTTTGTTGATGATCCTGAGAATAACTTTAGCTGCGTGGGATATCAAACTTATTGTTCTGTAATCCTCACATGACGAAGCCTTTGCCTTTTTTGGAATAGGAACTAACACCGATCTCACAATATCTTCCGGCCAGATTCCTTCCTCATAGATACTACGAATCAATCCATATATGGCCTTCTTCCCACCATTCCCTAACCATTTCCACATTTCTACAGGAATATTTTCCACCCCCACAGCCTTATTTGCTTTCATCTCCTTTAATGCTCTTTCTATTTCATCGTCGAATATGCCTGGACCTAAGCTATCTTCTTCTACGTCATGTTCCTTTTCTATGTCTAACCTTGTCGGCCTAAGTTCTTCACCATACAGTGTTTCTATATATGCCTTCCATCTCTCTTGTATTTTCCTGGTTCAACTATTATCTTACCCCACTTATCTTTCACTGTTAGCACAGATCTTGCCTTCTTACTTCCCGATAATAACTTAACCTTGCTGTATAGAGCACCAATTTCACCCTTCTTCTGTAAAATTTCCATATCCTCGCATTGCGTTTTCCACCATTCTTTTTTTGCTTGATTTGCAGCCCTTCTCAATTTATTGTTTAACTCTTTGTACTTTATTTTGCCTAACTTTGTGTTTACATTTTTCCATCTTCTTCTCTCATCCATCTTTGCAATCATCTCATCCGTTACTCATGGTTTCCTTATCCTTTTCCCGTTAACGGTTCTTACAGTGTCTTTAGCGGCTTCCAATATCCCTTTCTTGATACATTCCCATTTTTCTTCGATAGTACTCAGTTCTTTACCGTCATCCAACATTTTCTCTACAGCCTGCTGATACTCCTTCCTCGTTAATCCATTTACTACTTCTAAATTCCATTTCCTAACCCGCCGCCCTTGCCTTATCTTCTTGAAACGAACATTACATTTCATAACAACTAAATTTTGGTCAGAGTCCGCATCCTCTCCTGGGAAACTGTGCGAATTTATCACACTGTTCCTAAACCTGTGCCTAACCATAATATAATCTAATTGATACCTTTCTGAGTCACCTGGCATTTTCCATGTATACCTACGCCTTTTGTGGTGTCTAAACTATGTGTTAGTGTTGACTAACCCCTGTCTCCTGCAGAATTCAATTGCTTTCTCCCCGCGTTCATTCCTCGTGCCTAACCCATAGTCCCCCACCTCACCACCATCTCTTCCTTCGCCTACCGTCGCATTCCAATCCCCCATCACTATCAACTGTTTCCCTGCAGGAACACTCGCAATGGTATTCTCTAACTCATCATACATCCTATCGACTTCTTCCTCCTTATGGTTGCTCGGTGGCATGTATAACTGAATAATGACCAAGTTCGTCGGCTCTGCTTTAATCTCTACGAGTAAAATGTTATCTGTCGCTTGCTCTATGTTGACTACGCTTCTTCCTACCCCTTTATTTAAAATTACGGCAACCTCTCATTGGCTCTCGTCCCCCCCGCTGTATATTACTCTATGATTGTCACTCCAGTAATCCCCGCTATCCTTCCATCTCACCTCGCAGAGGCCTAAAACATCTATGTTACCTCTTTCCATCTCTCGGTTAATATTTTCTAATTTGCCTCTCCTCAACATTGTCCTGACGTTCCAGGTTCCTATTCTAAATACTTTCGCCTTCTTCTGAGTCTTCTGTCCTGCTGAAGTTATTTCTTCCCTGCAAGGGTTTCGTGGGATGACGACCGCGGAAGCCTTGCCTCTTCCGCTGCCGGGCACGACACACGGCCTCTTGGGCCGAGTCCCGTAGTTGCCAGGACTCATATTATCTATAGTGCCCATCATTATATTCTTGGGAATCATAATTGAGGTGGTTTCCCGTTGCCTTCCTCAATAGTGTTTTTAATGTGAAACAATCAATTAATGGCCGCCCCACTGGGGTCAGACGCCATTGCAGCCGCCTCACTGAGGAACAGACGCTGTGTGGACTACCTTTCGTCTGGCTCCTAACCTTCGACCTATCTGGCATGGGTGACCCTTCCAGGAGTAATTATTATTACTCCCGCCAGCACAGCTCTAGGGGTCATCGGAACACACAAGCCCTTCCACCACGACAAGGTTGTAGTCCATGGGAGGGTATATATATATATATGTGTATATATATATATATATATATATATATATATATATATATATATATATATATATGTGTGTGTATATAGATTACACCGCAGGTCAATACGTTGTTCAGGGTTCGTCCGGAAAATAAGTGTCTTGACAAATAAGCTTTTTTGACAAAAGGGGAGTTGTCTACTACGAATTTGTACCTGAACGACATACTATAAATGCTGCATTTTACGCGTAAGTGCTCGAAAGGCTTCGAACACGCGTCGGCCGCGTCCGGCCAGCGATCAAAAACATCTGGCGGCTGCATCACGACATTGCGCCGTCCTATACCGCGCTTGTCGTGTCGGACTTCTTGACCAAGCACGGCGTGGCAACGCTGCCGCAACCGCCCTACAGCCCGGATTTGGCACCACCGGACTTCTTTCTGTTCCCGAAGATAAAGAGGAGTTTGAAAGGAACGCGATACGGGACTTTCGACGCCGGCAAAGATGTCGTGACGGCGTGTTTTCGAGAGGTTCCCGATGATGCCTTCGCGGGGGCGTTCCAGGAATGGGAACGCCGCTGGAACAAGTGTATCGACTCACAAGGGTCCTATTTTTAGGAATATTAGCTTAAGATATGTAAAAGTGTAAAAATTTTTTTTCCTGAGCTCAGTACACTTATTTTCCGGACGAACCCTCTATGAAAAAAGAGGGATGCTGACGGGTTTACCACCCTTTCACCAGTATAAATGTGATAAACTAAAAGAACAAGAAATAAAATATCCTACCAACCCAGATAGATCGGGGCCATAATAATTCTCCTTGTGGCACAGTTGAACACGTGTTTTCTGGACCTGGCTAAAAGAAAATGATACATATCCTTTTTATTTGTTGGACTCATTTAAAAGTTTTTTATTTCCATCTACAAAATATCCCGCAAACCGCCGCGGGGGCGTGTGGTGGGGGATGTTAAGTCACCACCCGTAAAATAGTATAAAAACAGATACAAAATCAAGTGATGTTATCTCTTCACCAATAATAGTTTGTTCATTCACTCGATAAACATTAATCACACGAATGAGAGTGCTTACACGCAACAATATTCAACAACAGGATAAGTATATTCAAATCATGCTGTAGAAATGTTAAAAGATGGGTCTATTAAATAAAAAGAATAACATGCGGGATATCGACAAATATATACACTACCAATTCCAATTATCTCCTACGCGATTGCTGTCACGTCTATTTTGATCTCTAATGGTTGGAGGAAAAAATGACATTTTAAATCTACACGTTATTTCTCCCTGTTTTTAAGGTTGCTGACCTTAACTATCACATTAGTTCAGGGCATGTAATAAGTCTTTAACATGCTCAGATAAGCAACATGCCTCAAATTTACGCTTATTATGTAGCGTAGCCCTTTATGGTTGTGATATCTGGTCTTCGTGGCAATATGTATGAAGTGGGTGTGGAGGAGAAAGAGAAAATAAGTTGAAAACGGAGATAGGAAGGAATACGCCGAGGTTTCACATATAATGGGGCGAGAATGGAAAATTTTCTTAAGGAAATCCATAAGAGGCAGAAGAAGTGAATGGACTAAATATAGAGGGAATATTCGTGTAGATCAAAAGGAAATTTTAAGGATTAATTTTTTGTCGGGGAACAACTATGTTATTAATCATAACATTTAAAACTCAGTTAAGTTTTGAGAACTTGAACGTTCATTTAGTGGCAGTCTAATTGAAACGGGCGCGAAACTCATTTTCTCGTCGCCCCAAGAAGTGTGTACTCATCATCCTATACTCTATTGACTGCGTATTTCCAAGATTCACCCATTAGTTTGATTCCCTAGGATGGATTAGATGAATCCTAGACCAGGATTCGTGAGGAGCTTCAACCCCATTTGGATGAGTGACCCGGAAAATCAACAACCCCCACCTTCCTACGCCCCCCCCCCCTTCCAAACCCGAACATGGAATAAGGATCCTTTCCGCCTTATTATGACTTTTAAAAGCCCATTTGGAGCATTTATCATCCTCCGAGATGCACGGGGAGTCTGTAAATGTCGCGTGCCGACGATTAGAACACTTGAAATACGACGTTTCCACTTCCTCTCTCCCTCTCCCAATGCTCGAGGACTGCGGGGAGAGAGAGCTTCCAAGCATTATTCAAGGAGGAGTGCAGTGCTCCCATCTCGTCCCTTGTCACCATGGAGATAAGAATTAAGTGCGAGAGGAGGTGATGGGTCTCCAAGGGGACACGAGGACGGCGAGTCTGGTTGGAGGAAGTGGTGGTTTTGGGGGAAGGGGGCATTGGTGAGAGAGATTATTGTCCACCGCAAGGATAGTTTTCGTACGTGAACCTCATTGGTTAGGTAGATAGTCTTTAGACTGTCACGGAATAGTTTTCCTAAGTTCAACACGCAGCAGGTCATACATCTTAAACAATTCTTACATGTTTCGAGGTACGAATGCGCTTTGAGTCGTACATTTTTTTGTAAAAAGTCGTTCGTTTGGGATGAAATATGCTTAGCGGAGTTCATTAACCTTTTTTTAAAGACATTTGCATAGAAAAATACATGAAAGGTCGAGGAAAATTTTTTGTCAATGAGTTCGTGGAAATCTTGGGCTAACACTGTCGTAGCATAACGATTAGGTAGGTAATAAGGTCGGTAAGGCAGGATTTCATCTGCGACTCACAGAGTAATCTCGACTCTTACCAATCTCATAGTTACTAGGAATCACCGGCAGCAAAATAACAGAACAAGGTCGTTTTAACATTCCATATTCCTCTGCAGTGTATTGCGTAAAATACAAGGTTGTAAATATTCCTTACTCTTGTTTGTATTTTTGTCTTGGCTAAAGTGAAGAAAAAGATGCAGTGATTGAATTCATTAGTTCGTGGGCTCGTATAAGAAATAATGTACCAGTTAAACATCGAATTGGAACATCAGTGTGGCCTGAATGTACTATATGATAACAATCTATGTATCGCACGAAAAAAAGGTGATAAGTGTCTCGAGAAAGATGAGTGCTAGGCTAAACGTTAAAATAGGAGGGCAAAAAAAGTGCGGTGGGGTTGTTAACCTATCTTGGAGGTGTTTTGAAATAAGATGAATAGAGTGATAGAATCGTGTGAAGGAGAATTGTTTCGGGCAAAGAAGATTTGCCAAGGACGAGGCAGGTGATGGCAGGGATGTTCAGTAAGAACTTTAAGATGAAAAGACTAATGAATGTAAACTTCGCAATGGAGTGTCGTTTTGTGCGACTTGAGAACATGGCCGTTGAAGCAAGATAGACGTAGATTGAAGGATTTGGAAATAAAGGATGTTGAGAAGGAGGGATTATGTGAAATGGGGAGAAAGGAAAGCAAACAAGAAAGTGCTGGGGTGGGAGAGAGGATTGTTGAAAGAAATCCAAAGGCGGCAGGAAAGTTGACGCAGAGCAATTGGACTGGCGATGGAGTGTTTGAAGACTGTGATGGAGGGGAGAACATTAGGCAAGCGAGGAAATGGCAGGGATAAGATAAGTACTCTAGACAAAATGGAGGAAATTTATTGTCGCGTGTGGGGTCACATTGAATAATGTTTGGGGAAGCTAGGAAACGTTGGTGTCTTTTGTTTTCGTCCGTCCAAAACTTACCTTAGCCGGTGGACAACCTTTAATATCCAGTTCGATGGAGCGAATAATTTTTGTTTCTCCTTTCTCCCAAGTTTTTCTGTTTTCTTTTTTTGTGGTGACCTAATACACCCCGCCACACGCCCTTGCGGCGGCTTGCAAATGTAGATATTTTTAAAAGGGACCATGGCGATAAGTAAGAGGTCATTGACTACCAAGCGTATGGAACACAGTTCTATTCCTAACGCAATTCCTAGAAAACAAAAGATAGAACTAAACGAATATCTTATCCATAGCAGAATGGATTCTGTCATTCCACGACACTTCCTCAAAAAGTCCTCCTTCAAAGACATTCTCAACCGTTACTTTCTCGGTCTACCTCTATCTCACAAAGCATTCTGTTTTTTTATGTATAGCTCTAATTTATTCTCGCAACGTAGCCAAACTAGCAGAGGATTATTCTTTCATACTAGTCTTGAATGAACAAATATGACCAATGAACAAATAAATAAATTTACACGCAAAAATAATAAATGCATCAATTTAATTGGTGGTGACTTTAACCTCCCTGGAATCGACTGGGACAGCAATAGCGTTAAATCTCGGTCCGTGATCGCGAATCTTGCAATTTCTTACTAAAATTGGTTCATAGAAACTCGCTCCATCAAGCAGTACGCACTCCCGCCCGTGGAAAGAACATATTGGACTTATTTCTATCATCAACTTGAACGTAGAAATAAAAAAGAATGTTAAGCCAAAAAAGAAATTTACAATTACCACAAAGCAGATTTTGAAACTTTTGCCAGCCATTTAAACTCTTCACTACACGATTTCAAAACGCGATTAAGTCTTGCCACCGTGGAAGAAACATGGAAACAGTTTGTCCAAATTATGCAAAAAGAAATAACAGATTTCATCCCTGTAAAATACGTTAAAGCAAATCGCGACCCAAGGTGGTACAACAAAGGCGTTAAAAGAGCCCTTTGAAAACAGAGAATGTTACACTCTAAGGTAAAGAACGCAGGTCTGAACTCATCACCCTTGGACAATAAACAGCTTTTGGACAAGTATAGATCCTCCAAAATTAAAACTAAATTACAATTACGTAGTGCTTTGAAGGACTTTAAACGTAAAGTACTCTGCGAGTATTTGAACACTGACCCCAAAGCTTTCTGGTCATATGTTAGGGAAGTAAATGGGGGTCAACAAACCGTGGCTTGCTTAAGGGACTGCAACAAATTTCATTCATACTGACAGTGAGGGTAAAGCCAACATTCTAAACGAATTCTTCCAGAGCGTCTTGACGAACGATGTAGCCACCACGTATCCCCAAGAAACAATATATACTGAACCCATGGCAAAAATAACAGCGGACGAGCAAGGAATTACCAAATTGCTCAAAGACATTAAACCAAACAAATCCCCGGGTCCCGAAAACATACCAGCTAGGGTGCTAAAACACTTAGCTCCTAACATCGCCCCGTATCTCGAATTTATATTTAACAAATCACTGACTGAGTGCAAAGTCCCTAAGAATTGGAAAACCGCGCAAATAACGCCTATTTTTAAAAGTGGTGACAGGGAGGATCCCAGCAATTGCAGACCCATTTCTCTCACTTCTATATGTTGCAAAATTTTAGAGCACATAATTGTCAGTTCCATAATGGGACATCTTGATAACATTAACTTTTTAAGTGACAATCAACACGGATTCAGAAAAACCCGCTCATGCGAGACCCAATTAGGATTGTTCACACATGACTTGCTTTTATCGGGTGAAAGTGGTAGGCAAGTGGATGCGATCTTTTAAAACTTTCAAAAGGCATTTGATAAGGTTCCGCATGGTAAACTCATCCATAAATTAAAGGGCGCAGGTATACACAAGGGGCCAATAAATTGGGTTGAAGACTTCCTTTCAGACCGGGAACAGAGGGTAGTCCTTGACGGCGCTAGTTCTACCAGCGTACGAGTAACCTCGGGGGTTCCTCAGGGAAGTGTTATCGGACCGTTACTATTCTTGATTTTTGTTAACGATCTGAATCGCGAAGTGAAAAGTAAGATAAGGATGTTCGCGGATGACACAGTGATTTATCGGGAGATATCTGGGGATGAGGATCGTTTAACTCTAGCACGTGATTTAAATAGCATTAATGAATGGTGTTCAAAATGGGGATTGCCTTTAAATCTTGATAAATGTTCGGTGGTAAATTTTTTTAAAAGATCCACGGGATTAGTTTACAAATTAGCAGGAGTTGACCTTGAAGTAGTTGATACGGTGAAATACCTAGGTGTTACATTCACTAAAGACTTAACTTGGGGGACCGATGTACGAAAAGTATGCGGGCAAGCATATAAAACATTATTAAGATTTATTAGACGCATTGTCGGCAGAAGTGACTCCAAGGTCAAAGGACGTTGTTATCACGCTCTTGTAAGGTCCCATTTAGAATATGCATGCAGCGTATGGGATCCGTGTGAAAAAGGCCTCATTCGGGAAATTGAGAAGGTCCAACGTCGGGCAGTTCGTTTGGTGAAAAACTGTTACGATAAAACGAAAAGAGTCACTGAAATGCTTATGGAGTTGGAATGGGAATCATTGGAAGAAAGACGACTCAATGCTAGGTTAAACTTACTAAATAAATTCAGATCGGCATGTTTCAGCACCGAGGTCTCGAAAATTATTCGCGCTCCAACATACATTTGTCGCTTGGGTCATGTATACAAAATTTGGGAAATAGATGCCAGAACTAGCAGACTCAAGGACTCCTGCTTCCCACGGACAATAAGGGATAACAAGTGTATGGTCACACTCGGAGATAACGAAAATGCCACTTGTCACGCTCGGCGTTAATAAAAAATAAGAACTCTTAAAATTAACGCATTCATACGCATAATTAATTAATAGGCTCTTAAAATAAAAACTCTGATATGGAGCGTAGCTATGTATGGCGCGGAAACGTGGTTGCTGAAGCAGGAGGATAGACGTAAATTTTTGAAAAAAATTGAAATGTGGTTGTGGAGAGGAATGGAGACGGTGAAATGGACCGAAAGGAAAACAAATGAGGAAGTACTGTAGATGGTGGGTGAGAAGAGGGGTTTGTTGAGAGAAATCCTATGGAGGCAGGAAAAATGGATGAAAGGCTTATTGAGCGGTAGACAATTGTTGAAGAAGGTATTAGAGGGGAGAATTTGGACAAGCGAGGTAAGGGCAGGAACAGGATAGGGATGTTGGATGGGATGAAGGGAGGAAAGAAGTACACAGAGATGAAGAGGGGTTTACCGAAAGCTGGGGTACAGGTTTTGTCTTGTCACTAGTAAGCTGAGCGATTTTCATTCTAGGTTCATATAAAACCTTAATTCTAAATGGTAGACTACCACATGATAAAAGTATCTTTTTGCCTGCCACATCCCACTCTCGAAGCCTCTTCTTCTTTCTTTATTAGTTCCAGTGTTTTAACACTCATTATTATTTAACAGCAGATAATTTTTTCATAGTAGCAATTTTCAATTTTCTCCAACCCAAATCGTTTACTATAATTGCACCCACCTTCTGAAGCATTCAAGCACAAGATTTTATCGAAAATTTTGAAAAATATGATTGCTCACTAAATTAGCTCTCTTTCTGCATTTAAAATTACGCAGCCGTACATGTAACAACAGTAACATCCGAAAGCCACAATAAAATCGCTTCAACATATCATATAGTAATTGATTTGTGCGATTTCGGTGACGAGAGGAATCCTTTTGTGACCCGTCATAATCGTATTTCCAATTAAACATAAGTCCCTTTTAAACCATTCATCATACGAGGGAATGAAATTAAATTGGCGTTCTACACAGTCGGATTCCCTGCTTTGCACGCGATCAAATCAGTTTATAAACCACGTTTCGTCATATTTCAAGTCACGTGGTTTCAATCCTCAACATTTTCGGAAGACCGAAGTACTCATCGGATAATGAAATACGGATTGTTCGGCTTTCGTGCGCCACCTATATGGTTGAGTTCAAGTTGACGGCGAACTTCAACGCCTTTGACGAATGCAGATAACCCACTCCATCCTCTCCTCCCCCTGCACACTCTGCCCTCGCGGTAGAAATCCAAATTCCTATGAGTTTGAAACGAGCTTCATCCATTAACTGGCTAGGTCCCCCTCTCTGTCTCTGTTCCATATTCGAGGTGTGTTCAAAATATAACGACAATGTTTTCATTTCGCGGGCTTGGAAGGTCCTATTGTCAAACTTTTATCATTATGTTGGTATAAATGCCCATGAAGTATGATAAAACTTTCAGCTGTTTTTATTGTGGACTTTGTTTGTGACAGCCACTAAGGTTAGACGTGTTTTTTGCCTAGCTACTTACTGAAATCTAGCTCGCACGTTCCTGATAAATTTCTTGCTGCATCCTGGGGTAAAATTATTTGTTGTAGTTAAGCGTATGTACTTGCATGCTTGTGGAGTGAAGGGAGGTAGATGTATGTTTGCATGCGCGTCGAATGATGGGATGTTACGATGAATGTGTGCACTGCTGTGGATTGGGGTTTGCATGTGTGTGCTGGTTTTAAAAGCGGTATTTTATTTATTCCTTTTGGGTGGTGACCTAACACCCCCCGCTACAAGCCCTTGCGGCGGCTTGCGGGGTATTATGTAGATGTAGATGTTTTATGAGATCGGCGATTTTCGTTTGTCAATAGAAATGGATCAAAGAATTTGCACCAAATTTTGCGTTAAAAATTAAATAAAGTGTAACAAAGTGTGTGAAATGTTAAAAAAGGCCTATGGTGAGTCTGTTATGAGTAAATCAAGGGTTTACGAGTGGTATAAGCGTTTCCAAGAAGTCCGTGAAGACATTCAAGATGACGAACGCCCTGGACGCCCCAGCACATCAACAATCGCTGAAAACGTGGAAAAAGTGAAAGAAATGGTTATGAACGATCGCCGAATCACAATTAGAGAGGTCGCTGATGATGTTGGCATATCGATTGGATCATGTCATGACATTTTTTCCAATGTTTTGGGTATGAAACCCGTGGCAGCAAAACTCGTTCCAAATTTGTTGAATTTTGAACAAAAACAGCGGCGAATGAAAGTTGCCCAGGAGACACTAAATGAAGTAAACGACGATGCAGAATTACTGAAACGTACTATTATTAGAGGCGACGAAAAATGGGTTTATGGATATGACGTTGAAACTAAGGCTCAATCATCCCAGTGGAGGTATTCTGGCTCGCCAAGACCGAAAAAGGTTCGACAAGTGCGGTCCAAGGTGAAGGTTATTCTCACTGTGTTCTTCGATTTTAATGGTATAGTGAATCATGGATTCCTTCCGCCAGGTCAAACGGTCAATAAAAAGTACTACCTACAAGTTCAACGGCGGTGAAGCAATCCGAAAAAAACGCCCGGATCTGTGGAAAAACAATTCATGGCTTTGCACCATGATGATGCACCAGCTTCACACTCCATTGCTTGTTCGTGGATTTTTGGCCAAAACAATACTGTAACGATGCCCCAGCCTCCATATTCGTCAGATATGGCTCCGTGTGACTTTTTCCTATTTCCAAAAATTATGAGAACCTTGAAGGACCGTCGTTTTACAGCCGTAGATGACATTTAAAGGCGCATCGCTGAAAGAACTAAAGGCTATCTCAAAGATCGAGTTTGAGAAGTGTCTCGGGGATTGGAAGAAGCGCTGGAACAAGTGCATAATCTCCAATGGGGACTACTTTGAAGGTGACAACATCAATGTATAATAATAAATAAATATTATTGTACGAAAACTTAAAATTCCCGTTAATTTTTGAACACACCTCGTGGGTATATATATCCCGGATAAGTAAATATTTTTACATTTGTGATCTGCTCAAATCCACCTTCCCCACCTTTCCTGTGTTCGTCTTTTATGTGTTTTCCTATCCCCTCTCCTTATATCTATTTCAATGTGTGAAGTAGTATTTGTTTGCCGTATGGCGGGATTTCGTGTTTGAATGTATATATATACGAGGCATGTTTTTTAAGTAAGTACCGTTGTGGAATTAAAAAAAGACGTGCAAAGATATCGCAATAATTTTATTTTTACATGAAAGCCTCTACCTTAATCTACTTTTCTACATGATTTCCGTGAATATTGAGGCACTTGTCGTAACGTGGTACCAGTTTTTGAATACCCTCCTGATAAAATTCTGCCGCCTGACTTGTTAACCACTGCATCACAAATGTTATGACTTCGTTATCGTCTTGAAGACGCCAACCGCCCAGGTGTTTCTTCAAGTGCAGGAACAAATGGTAGTCGCTGGGCGCCAGATCAGGGCTGTATGGAGGATGATCTAGAGTTTCCCATTGAAATGATTTGATGAGATCTTTGGTCTGATTAGCCACCTGTGGACGGGCCTTGTCATGCAGCAAAACGATACCCTTACCCAACTTGCCACGTCTTTTGTTCTGTGTTGCACGACACAGATTTTTTAATGTCTAACAATAAGACGCTGCATCCTTTTCGTCCAATTTCTGCACCAAATCTTCATTAACGATCGAAGGACGCCCACTCCGATCTTCATCATGCACATTTGTGCGGCCACGTTTAAATGCTCTCACCCATTTCCTTACCATTCCATCACTCATAATGTTTTGTCCGTAAACTTCAACGATCTCACGATAAGTATCGATCGGTTTTACGCCTTTAGCACTAAGAAATCGTATAACAGCCTGTACTTCACAATCAGCGGGACTCACGATTGTCGGAGGCATCTCAAACACTCAATAAACAACGTATACAATGAAGAATCAGACTGTAATGACGTCAGTGCGTAGACAAGAGATGTAGGTAACCAGCGCGCATGCGCGGAACGCCGACCCTAGCCCTGCGGCGGCAGAATCGAAAAACGGTACTTACTTAAAGACACATTCCTCGTGTATATATATATATATATATAGTATATATATATATAGTATATATAGATGATGCGGAAGTACTCAGGAGAGCAATATAACTTTTGGACGGCACAATAGAACACCGAATAAAACAGATAACACGTAAAAGGACACTCACACTGTAGATGATTTTAGCTTTCGGCCTACTCCGAGGCCTTCTTCAGGTCAGACTGAGAGGTTTTGAGGGAAGAGTGCCGGGGGAGGGGAGGGGGGGCGGAAGGTTTAGGGACTGTTGGGAAAGAAATTAAAGATGGCGGTTAAGGGTGGGAATTTTAAACGATCGGAAATATAGGATGTATGCGGATTCGCGAGTTCTCACCTCTATGTTGGTGGCTGAATCGGGTAGGGATTCTAGAACTGTTAGGGAAAATCATTCGTCAAATGATAGGTTGTGTGAACTTGCGTGCAAATGGATAGGAAGAGAAGAGAGTGAAGCAGAATTACATGAGTAGCGGTGACTGTTCATTCGGATGGATAAGAGGGTAATGCATTCGCCTATGTAGAATGAGGTGCATTGTTTGCACGACAAAAGATAGATAATATTTTTTGAGAGGCAATTAGCGTGGGAACGGGGTGAAGGGACAATGAGGGGATGTGGGGATAGGGGAGCAGATCTGATTAGAAGACACGTTTTACATCGGGGGCGATTGCAGGTAGGGGAAATATGTGGAAATTTGTCAGGGCGGGGTGTCAAAGGGTTGGTGGATCTCAGAAGGTTTCTGAGATTGGCTGGTCGTCTGTAAGCGTCAGAGGGGCATTAGGGCAATAAGGATGTGGTCGCGTCATTGTCATGTAATATAGGATAAAGTTCTTTAAGAATGGAAGAAGTTCTTTAAGAAGTCCTTATCCATCCGAATGAACAATTACCGCTACTCATGTTATTCTGGTTCACTCCCTTTCTCTTCCTAGAGTCTCAGAATTACGACTGAGTCTCAGTCGTAATTTTAAACACCCAAGACTATATTTCCAAAGCCCTCAGTCACCTCAACGACACATCCACCTATACCACTCTCACCGACAACCCTACTCCATACTTCCAAAAGGAAATTCGGTCTCTTCTCCTCCAATTTGGACCAGAAGAAGGCCTCACCTCCCAAGACATATCCCTACTCTCACCCCCAAACCCCAGAACACCCCAGTTTTATCTCCTCCCAAAAATACACAAACCCAACATCCCCTGTCGCCCTATAGTTTCTAGTTTCAACTCTACCACCGAAAGAATCTCCGCATTCCTTGATTACCACCTACAACCTATCGTACTCTCATTGCCCTCCTTCACGAAAGACACGTATCACATCCTCCACCATTTAAACTCTGTCTCCATTCCCTCCACCTCCAACCTGCTTATGGCCACCATCGACGTCACCTCCCTCTATACTTCTATTCCCCATGCAGAAGGCCTATCCTCCCTCCGACACTATCTTTCTCTACGCCCCCCACCCCAGTGCCCCTCGACCGAATTTCTCCTCAATCACGCCACTGTCGTCCTGACTAAAAATGCATTCTCTTTCCAAAACTATTTTTATCTCCAAACGAAAGGCACAGCGATGGGAACGAGGATGGCGCCATCATACGCCAATCTCTTCATGGGCCACCTTGAAGAGAATTTCCTTTCACAGCAACCCTTCCAACCTCTTTTCTGGGTCCGATACATTGACGACATTTTTATGCTCTGGACACACGGCTCTGATTCTCTTGACAATTTCTTATCGGCCTTAAATTCTTCTTTCACTGTTAAATTCACTTCGTCCATTTCAGACTCCACCATCACCTTTCTTGACACAGACATCTCAATTCACAATAACAAATTTACCACTTCAGTACACATCAAAGACACTAACCATCAACAATATTTACACTATACTAGTAGTCATCCTTCTCATACCAAACGCTCAATTCCCAACTCTCTCTCTATCCGCGGACATCGGATTTGCAACACCACAGCTACCCTCAACAAATATCTCCACAATCTATACCATGCACTCCACAAACGCGGTTACCCAGAAAAGATCCTACAGGATAACATCTACCGCTCCACCCGACCACACACACCACAGAATGACAACCCTACATCTGACGCTGGACTCAACCTTTGCACAACCTATTTCCCCGGATCCCACAGACTGAAAACCATTCTCAAGGAACTTTATCCTATATTACATGACAATGACGCGACCACATCCCTACTGCCCCAATGCCCCTCTGTCTCTTACAGACGACCAGCCAACCTCAGAAACCTTCTGAGATCCACCAACCCTTTGACACCCCGCCCTGACAAATTTCCACATATTTCCCCTACCTGCAATCGCCCCTGATGTAAAACATGTCTCCTAATCAGATCTGCTCCCCTCTCCCCACATCCCCTCATTGTCCCTTCACCCCGTTCCCACGCTAATTGCCTCTCAAAAAATATTATCTATCTTTTGTCGTGCAAACAATGCACCTCATTCTACATAGGCGAATGCATTACCCCCTTATCCATCCGAATGAACAATCACCGCTACTCATGTAATTCTGCTTCACTCTCTTCTCTTCCTATCCCTTTGCACGCAAGTTCACACAACCTATCATTTGACGAATGATTTTCCCTAACAGTTCTAGAATCCCTACCCGATTCAGCCACCAACATAGAGGTGAGAACTCGCGAATCCGCATACATCCTATATTTCCGATCCTTTAAAATTCCCACCCTTAACCGCCATCTTTAATTTCTTTCCCAACAGTCCCTAAACCTTCCGCCCCCCCTCCCCTCCCCAGGCTCTCTTCCCTCAAAACCTCTCAGTCTGACCTGAAGAAGGCCTCGGAGTAGGCCGAAAGCTTAAATCATCTACAGTGTGATTGTCCTTTTACGTGTTATCTGTTTTATTCTGTGTTCTATTGTGCCGTCCAAAAGTTATTTATATATATATTATATATACATACACAAACACTCGGATAATAATTATATATATATATATATATAATTATATATATACATTTTATATATAGAAATAAATATATATTTTTATTTATATATAACATTTGGACGACACAATAGAACACAGAATAAAATAGATAACACGTAAAAGGACATAATGAAAACTTCGTTGAAATTTTCCACTGTTAAAACTTTATTGCCGACCATGGTTTCGATACACTGTATCATCTTCAGGTGAGAAAAAGTACAAGGAAAAGGGATATATATACCAAGAATGGGGTGGCAGGGGAGGAGGGAGCGGGTGGGAAGGGGGGTGGGGTTTTGTCATAAAAAGAAAGGCAGGAAAAACCAATGGAACCCCCGAAGTGCGGGCAGCTCACTCTTCGGGGGGGGGGGGGAAAGGCCCGAAGAGTGAGCTGCCCGCACTTCGGTGGTTCCATTGGTTTTTCCTGCCTTTCTTTTTATGACAAAACCCCACCCCCCTTCCCACCCGCTCCCTCCTCCCCTGCCACCCCATTCTTGGTATATATATCCCTTTTCCTTGTACTTTTTCTCACCTGAAGATGATACAGTGTATCGAAACCATGGTCGGCAATAAAGTTTTAACTGTGGAAAATTGCAATGAAGTTTTCATTATGCCTCGATTCCACAATATCACGCCTGATTCTTCACTTTTCGTACGTAAAAGGACACTCAAATTGTAGATTGTTTAATCTTTCGGCCTACTCCGAGACCTTCTTCAGGTCAGACTGACCTGAAGAAGGCCTTGAATTATTGACGTTTCAGTAAATACCTTGACGTGAATATAATTGCCGGGCGAAGAAAAGCAATCAGTATATCTATAGGGTCTTTTGCCAATCACCTAACAATGCCTGTTTTAAACTCTTTATCTGCACAAATACACCACAGTCCACCAAAAAGTTGTGTTGCAGGTTATGCAAATACTGGTTGTAAGTGGTTAATGTAAATACTTGTTTTGGCATACTCATTAATCAAAATTTGCGTTAAAAACAAGTCATTCTTCAAATACCACATAACCCCCATCGGCCCTGCTAAAAATATATCAGGATGTTAGGATCAATTCTGGAAATGTATTGACATGGTGACTTTTTATTATGTTGCACGGCCCTGATCTACATCTACATCTACATAATACCCCGCAAGCCGCCGCAAGGGCGTGTGGCGGGGGGTGTTAGGTCACCATCCAAAAAAGTAAAAAAGAAATACCGCATTCAAAACCAACACACACGTGCAAACCCCAATCCACAACAGTGCACACATTCATTGCAATACCCCATCATTCGACACACATTCGCATGCAAACACACATCTACCTCCCTTCACTCCACAAGCATGCAAGTACATACGCTTAACTACAACAAATAGTTCTACCCCAGGATGCAGCAAGAAATTAATCACGAACGTGCAAGCTAGTTTTATTTAGCAAGCCAGGCGAATTACCACCACCACAAGAACGTTCCGCATAAAAATCTCTCCTACTCAAGACGAGGAATTAGGCCCAACGCTGCAGGTGGGAGGAGGGCACACCCACGGAGAGGGACAAGGGATCGAAGTGGAAATTTAGGGTACCAAAAGCAGAGAAAACAATACTGTAAACAGCAATGCATAACTTAATGGCATGCGGGAAGGGTTTTGACACAACACACAGGAGGTTAGTGAAAGTGCATGCAATTGAGTTTAACTAATTGTTACTGATAATGGTGTGCTAAAAGAGAACGAGAGTGGAGGGAAGTATTACACAAAAATATGTGAGGCGGAGTCAGGGGTGGTGCGCAGGAATGGGTTTGAAAGGCGGACGGACACAATCTCACCTGGCCACCGAATACCGAAGCCACTTGAAAGCAAAAACCAATTAATTGGCGAGCCTTCGAGGGAAAACCCATAACTGATTGCTTCCTGATGAACTCCGCTGCTCTCCTTCTTAGGACTCGTCGAATATTGATCTTATAGTTGAGGGACACTTGGGAGAAAGGGGTCTGGAGAGGTGGAGGGGTGGAAGGAGTTGGTAGGTTTTGAGAGAGAGAGAGGTTGAATGGAGAGAATCGACACGTTAAGAGCAAGACAGAAGGGGCAGCGGGCCGAGAAAGAATTTGCTTAACCATGTCGCCAATATATAACCGCTTTCCCTTCCCCAGATATCCCTTTCCCTGCTTCTATTCATCTTTATATTGCTTATCCAATGACTGAAATGGACAAGCGGAGGTTTTTTTAAGTTCTTGATGATTTTGTCTGTATGATTATGAACTATTTTTCTAATTTTTCCTGAGACAATAACACATTACTCATACAGTAGTTTCGGTGACTTTTTTTCTTCGTTATTACTACTGTCGAAGACGCTCTTAATGAACTTATTTATGATTAAGGCTTTTTTTACATGTTTAAACATACCTCTTCTGCCATCCGCTACAGTAGTCCTTCATCTGCGACTTTTGATTTCCGACAAATTGTCTTTTAATGTATATGTTACTTCACACATAGAAATATATATGAGGAAAGGGGATCGGAAAACACATAAAAGACGAATACAGGAAAAGTGGGGAAGGCGGATTTGAGCAGATCACAAACGTAAAAATATTATGTATAAACTTTGACAGCAACACACAATATGAGAACACATAAAAGGAACACTCACACGTTATTTCGTGATAATTTGGATGGAATTGAGCTCCGTCTTCCTCAGAAGATTACTTAGGACGGTTATACTCGTATATTCATGCGAAAACACTCTCAACACGCTCTTGTACACATACAATCTACTAACATACACATGCATCTACAAGTGTATTAAAAATCTATCCAATAACGTGTAAAATTAGAATTGAAAAACAAGAAGGGGAAAATCTATTATGACATGGAATTGCGACTTATAGACACATTACACTCTAGGCTCAAATTCAATTATTAAATGAAAATTTTCAAACAAGGAAATAACCTCTTTTAGAATTGGTGTGTGAGATATTTCTCATAAGTTGATCCTAACTTTAAGCTGACTAATTTACAACCAATTAAACTAATTTCCAACATAAAGGTTGCTAATTTAACTTAAATAATATTAGTATTTACTGATTATATTACTAATAAATTCTACGAAGTATCTTCTATATCAGTATTAATGGCCATACAGTAGCGGTAAACCTATTTCCATCCAAGCGATATTTTTACTAAACTTAAAAGTTCTTTAGCGTCAGAAAAAGGAGAAAATAAAAATGTACCACTATCATTTTCACGATAAACCTTAAAATCTGAACCAAGAGAAGTCTTTCAGAACTGGAGAGTACATAAGAAAGGTCATGAAGTTTGATGTTTGTAGATGGATGTGCATTAAATGCACGTTAATTGGGGCGTGGCAGTTAGTGAAAGACCGAAATTCGTAACGTGGCAACGATTTCCGAAATCCTCTGGCACGGACTAACCGGTTTTTCGAACGAGCGCAAATGGGATTCGAAAACAAAAGCATACTCTGTGGCCATAGAAACATGGCGTTACCCTTGTTAAAACATTGCCCCACCTACAGACAATTATATTTATATGTAGTCGAAATCTCAACTGTCTGGGGATCGTAGATTCTCAGAAAGAAATTAGAATACTTTAAATTTGAATATCTTAGAAAAATGAGAAATAAGAAAGTTTTTAAAAGTTGGAATGCTCATGGAATCAGGAGGAAATATGAATTACGTGAATGAACTTTAATGACACGAAAAATTGACGTAGTATTTCAGAAAATACCCCGAAAATTACATTCAGGAGATTTTTCAACCACTTAAATCTCATGAGCATGAATATCTTTGTTTATTTCATTGGCCGTCTTGATAATTTTGCTACCCGGACAGGAAAGACGAATGACATAAGGAGAAGCATATTGAATTGCAGTCATAGGTCCAAAATTAATGAGCGTTGCTAGGTTACGTCCCCGAGGGGTTCATGAACGCCCTCGGCTACATCTCAGCTTTAATGAGGACCGTTTCTTCCCTTGTATCAACTGACTATGACGAGAGAACTTCAGTCCACACTCATCCATTACACGATCCATCTCTGCCTCCATCCTTTTCTGCAAATTAATCCCATGCAAAACACGCTCGGTCGAGGGGTCCTCGCTGTTCCTTGGCGTCACTAATTAATCATCGCCGGATAACGGAATCATTTAACAGAATAAAAACTTGGTGCATTGTTGACGTCAATCTCGAGAAACATTGTCACCCTTGTCCGTTCAACCCAGCATAATCTTCCCTGAAATTAAAAATCAGATTACATTACATTCATTATGTGCAATCACACAGACCTAAAGGGCAGTGAGGTTTCCCACTCCCCAAAAGCTATGATTGAACACTCTCTCACCTAATGAAACCTATGCGCCACCTCCCAACCTAAGCGCTCGTGACCATTATTATTATAATAGAAATAATTATTTTACAATTATATGCTATTAATCTTGAATGAGTTGCAAAGTGTATGGTAAAATCAGTACGAATCGTACACGTATCTAATGATTTTGCTATAGATATATTATCATATCAGAAGCATTATCATTAATCAATATCTCTATTTAAATCAATGCGATGAGGCTGCTACTACGTATGTGTATAGTTACTAAAATTTAGGCAAACATTTCGCAAGTCTGGGAAAATTACCCCATCCACAAATCCTGTATGATGCCCCCAGTGAACCATGTAGATGTACTTGCTGGAAACAAATCTCTTCAAAAATAATATCTACATCCACACGCTATCAGGCAAGCTGTCGTAAGGGCGTGTGGCAGGGGGTGTTAGGTCACTGGCCATGCATGCACAATCGCAATCACACGATGAATATCACATGGGCGAACGTTTCTTGCATTGAGGAATTTAATCACTGCCCTCACTTCACAACTGGCGGCGTTCTCAATTTTTTTAAACATTGTAAACAATCACAGAAACAACACAGGCAATGCTAGCGTCACGCAACTTGGCTCAGAGAAGGCATACAAGCCACTGAAGCTATCTGACCTCGTCCAGCGGCTACTCGCGTCGTCAGCACTTCATGCGGCACGAACGGGTACTACTTTCCGGATGACCCTCGTATTTCCATGGAAGCTATTTATTTAAGGTAGATGAAATTAATACTCCTCAGATTGAAATTATTTTAAATGGTGAATGCTCCATGGAAACGAAATTATTTTAATAATTTTTATTTATCCTTGAATCATGGAAAAATTATCATACCAATTGAAATTTGATGGATAATGCAATTTTGTCGGTTTTTTTCCTTTAGTAATTTTATTTATGAAGGTGTTAAGTCTTTTAGTATGTGCAGCTATGGGTTAGTAATATGTTGGGGATGATTTCGAATTCTTATAAATATCTGCAAAGTTGTGTTCGCATGAAGCAAACATTTATTGAAATTTCTCCTAAGTTACAGCTCTGCATGCAGGCTTCTCGTACTCACAATTTCATCCCATCTCGCAGGCAACGTCTCTCTCTGTCCCTCCCCTTTCTCCTCCCCCTCTTTCTCATTTCCCCACTTACCTTAATTGCCTTTCCTTTTCAACTCCCCATCTCCTTCCATCTCCACAATGTCGTCCTGCTCCCCCACTGCCTCTTCTCGCCTCGCCAGAGGACGAGCATCCTTAACTGACGTACTTCCCTGACCCCGAACTCGACAAAACCCTTTCTCTCCCTCCCTTCCGAAAACCCACTCCATCTCTCCCTCCATCCACCCCAACCCCTAAAAACTCTCTCTCTCTCCTACTGTTTCCCTCTCTGTCCTTCCTTCCAAATTTCTCCTTCCTCCCTTCCAACTCGTTAGTTTTCTCCCCCTCCCAGGCATTCTTCTCGTCGACCCCCCTTCCCCCACGTACACTTCAACTCTCGCATTCATGGCGCAAGAAACTCAGGGCGTTTAAACTCGGGACGAATTTCTGCTCTGGATGGAGCCAAATCATTTCAGTGACTCGGTGGACATTCCAATATCAAGTGAGTGGGGGTAGTTCAGGAGGTACTAACAATGGTGGAAGGTAACGTAAAATTTAAGTAAGGGGAGAGGTCGGAGGGGAAGTAGTTGAGGGGTGACCATCGATCATTTACGTTACAGTTGGCGAAATTTTGCTCCAAGAGGAAACGTTATGTAAATAATTAAAACTTTTCTTTTTTCAGTGCTGAATTTTCTGTTTTATTATATTTAGGAATGAAAATAAGTATATCAGTTGGCAGGGCACCGGTTACACACCTAGAAATGCATGCATTGGAAAATATATTACCCTATGTGAAAAAAATATATCTATATATACGCACATGCATGAATGCAATAATTATTGTATTTTGATAAGTAAAAAAATGTAGTCTTCTAATTAATACATTCTGTTTGTACGGTTGTAATATCTGATGTTCCTTCGCATTTTCAATCGGTGTTGTGGCCCAACTTTTAGTCGTTCTGTGGTAAGGATAGTAGGCGTGCAGTAGAAAGCGTTTAAGTAGTGTTTAAACCAGTGCTGTCCAAACTTCTCGGATTCTCTGTATCGCTTTGGAAGAAGAAGAATTGTCTTCTGAAAACCCTTAACATACTCTAACGATATCCTATAAGCACAAATATACCCGCGGATAATTACTCTGTATTTGCTCTTGGGAAGAATTGAAAAAGAAAAAAACGAGGGAGTACGAGTGCTAACCATGTTTGGGGAAGAGATGGGATTGTTGGGAGAAAACCAAAGTTGGGAGAAAGATGGATGTAGAGCTTTTTGACTGGCGATGGAATGTTGTAGACTGTGATATAGAAGGGACATCGCTAGGCATGCGAGGAAGGGGCAGGAATAGGGTAGGGATGTTGGACGGAATGAATGGAGGAAGGAGGTGTTTTGAATTCTACAACTGTTCAATATGACATGCAGTGCTACGTACATTTGACGCAGGTGACTTATCTGAGGATGTTAAGGACACATAATAAGGCCCCCATTATTCAAAGCTACACATTGTGGCTCATGTGGGAACAAACGACGCTTCAGAACGTGGATCCTACGCACCTTTAAGGAGATGCACTCGGAGGTGAAACAGGTTGAGGCAGAGTTGAAGGTTCCTCTTAAATTAAGTATTTGTAGTATTGTGCCACGTACTGGACCGCAGAAGGCTCGTTTGGAGCCGAATAGAGGGTATAAACGAGAGATTGTTTGGTAAACGAGAGACAAGCCGCCGCAAGGGCGTGTGGCGGGGGGTGTTAGGTCACCACCCAAAAAAGGAAAAAAGAAATACCGCATTCAAAACCAAGACACACATGCAAACCCCAATCCACAGATGTGCACACATTCATCGTAACATCCCATCATTCGACGTGCATGCAAACACACATCTATCTCCCCATCTACCTCCACAAGCATGCAAGTACATACGCTTAACTACAACAAATAATTTTACCTTAGGATGCAACAAGAAATCTATCACGAACGTGCAAGCTAGTTTATAGCAAGTAGCCAGGCGAAACACCACCACCACAAGAACGTTCCACACAAAACTCTCTCCCACCCAAGGTGAGGAATCTGGCCCAACGCTGCAGGTGGGAGGAGGGCACACCCACGGAGAGGGACAAGGGATGGAAGGGGAAATTTAGGGTACCAAAACCAGAGAAAAAAATACTGTAAACAGCAATACATTACTTAATGGCATGCGGAAAGGGTTTTGACACAACACACAGGAGGTTAGTGAAAGGGCATGCAATTGAGTTGGCGATGAAGGCGGCCGTCAGTAATACAGGTTGCTCAAAGCTACGCTTTGTGGCTCATGTGGGAACAAACGACGCCTCAGAACGTGGATCTGAAGAGATCCTGCGCTCCTTTAAGGAGATGCACTCGGAGGTGAAACGGGTTCAAGCAGAGTTGAAGGTTCCTCTTAAATTAAGTATTTGTAATATTGTGCCACGTACTTACCGCGGAAGGCTCGTTTGGAGCCGAATAGAGGGTATAAACGAGAGATTGTTGGGATTCTGTCGGGAAATCGGAGCGGACTTCGTTTATCTGAGGCCTGTCCTCTCATCGTGTCGGGTACCCCTAAATCGCTCCGGGGTCCATTATACTGCCGTGGCATCACAGTGTGTAGCGCGTAGGTTACACGAACACGTTTCTAGGGTTTAGCATGGTTGGAAGGCAAGAGCGCAGGTCATATATTGGGATAAATAGAGTAGAATCCAGCGCTTTTTATCACTTGAGATCCGGTTACGCCTCACAGATCCCCAAAATAACAGAACAAACACAAACTTGTTTTAATACAACATACAACCGACATGTAAAAGTAACCGACAACCATGGCATTGACGTAGAAAGACATTTGACATGCACTTCTCCACAAACGTGTCGTAAATTACGGTCAGACACAAACAAGGGCATTACTCAAGAGTAAAACAATCTAAATATACTTGTATTAAATTGCAGAAGCCTCAAAAATAAAATAGCGGATGTCGAGCACATAATCCAATGTCATTCGGCTGATATAATATTAGGCACAGAGAGTTGGCTGTGTAATGTCATCAATGACCAAGAAATTTTCCCAATAAACTTTACAGTTTACCGACATGATAGAGGTACAAGACCCGGAGGAGGAGTTTTCGTGGCTGTGAAAAGTAATCTTGAAAGCAGACAACTTGCATTTGAAAATAATAACATAGAAAGTGTTTGGTGCACCATACTGCGATCCAATCAACCCAATATTAATTTATGCTCTTTCTATAGACCCCCAGACTCAGATTTTCAAACACTTAATACCATCAATGAACAAATAAATATATTTTTTTTTTATTAGGTAATCTACCGGTTAAGGTAGGTTTTTGGATGGACACAACTATCAAATAAACATTTTGTGACTCCCCACCTAGCAAACTAATCTATATCAGGTCCCTCTTCATCTCGGTGTACTTCTTTCCTCCCTTCATCCCGTCCAACATCCCTATCCTGTTCCTACCCTTACCTCGCTTGCCCAACATTCTCCCCTCTATTACCCTCTTCAACATTCCACTACCGCTCAATACGCCTTTCATCCATTTTTCCTGCCTCCATAGGATTTCTCTCAACAAACCCCTCTCCTCACCCACCATTTCCAGTACTTCCTCATTTGTTTTCCTTTCGGTCCATTTCACCTTCTCCATTCTTCTCCACACCCACATTTCAAAAGCCTCCAATCTACGTCTATCCTCCTGCTTCAGCGACCACGTTTCCGCGCCGTACATAGCTACGCTCCATATCAGAGTTTTTACGAGTCTTGTCTTAACATCCCTACTCAACGTCCCCGTCATCAACTCCCTCCTCCTTGAGAAAGCCTCCTTGCCTAGCGCAATTCTTCTCCTTACGTCCCTACCACTTTGACCGTATTGGTCCAAAACACTTCCGAGATATGTAAACTGCTCTACCTGCTCTATTCTTTCCCCGCCTATTTTAATATTTAGCTTAGCCTTTTTCTTTCTGGAAAATCGCATAACCTTTGTTTTATTAATATTGATTCTCATCCCATATTTATCGCACTGAACCTCCAATTCACTCAACAATGCTTGCAACCCCTTGGCTGACTGAGCAACTAATGCTTGGTCATCAGCAAACCTAACCGATTTTACGAGTTCCCCTCCGACTTTCATTCCTACCTCCAGTTCTTCCCATGCCTCTTTAATCATTTCCTCTACATATACGTTGAACAGTACCGGTGACAATGGGCAACCCTGCCTTACACCTCTTCCTAACACTGCCCATCCAGACTCTCCGTTCCCCACTCGCACCTGAGCAGTCTGAGACATGTACAGGTTGCGGATCAGTCTCCTGTCCCTCCAATCCATTCCTATTTTCTGCAATACACGCATTAATTTTTCCCAATTCACTCTATCAAACGCTTTTTCGAAATCTACAAAACAGGCAAAAACGTCCTGATTGTATTCTATATTCCTCTCGCCTAGTGATCTCATTACTGCAATGGCATCACGCGTACCTCTTCCTTTCCTGAACCCAAACTGATCATCCCCTAAGTAATCATTTGCCTTACTCTCTATCCTTTTGTTGATGATCCTGAGAATAACTTTAGCTGCGTGGGATATCAAACTTATTGTTCTGTAATCCTCACATGACGAAGCCTTTGCCTTTTTTGGAATAGGAACTAACACCGATCTCACAAAATCTTCCGGCCAGATTCCTTCCTCATAGATACTACGAATCAGTCCATATATGGCCGTTTTCCCACCTTTCCCTAACCATTTCAACATTTCTACAGGAATATTGTCCACCCCCACAGCCTTATTTGCTTTCATCTCCTTTAATGCCCTTTCTATTTCATCGTCGAGTATGCCTGGACCTAAGCTATCTTCTTCTACGTCATGTTCCTTTTCTATGTCTAACCTTGTCGGCCTAAGTTCTTTACCATACAGTGTTTCTATATATTCCTTCCACCTCTCTTGGATTTTTCCTGGTTCAACTATTATCTTACCCCATTTATCTTTAACTGTTAGCACAGCTCTTGCCTTCTTACTTCCCGATAATAACTTAACCTTGCTGTATAAAATAAATATATTACACGCAAAAATAATAAATGCACCAATATAATTGGTGGTGACTTTAACCTCCCTGGTATCGACTGGGACAGCAATAGCGTTAAATCTCGGACCCGTGATCGCGAATCTTGCAATTTCTTACAAAAATTGGTTCAAAGAAACTCGCTCCATCAAGCAGTACGCACTCCCACCCATGGAAAGAACATATTTGACTTATTTCTTACGAACACACCGGAACGAATTAATAGTGTGTCAACCGACGAGGGTATGAGTGACCATAAATCAGTCATTATAAACTTGAACGTAGAAATAAAAAAGAATGTTAAGCCAAAATGGAAAATTTATAATTATCACAAAGCAGATTTTGAAACTTTTGCCAGCCATTTAAACTCTTCGATACACGATTTCAAAACGCGCTTAAGTCTTGCCACCGTCGAAGAAACTTGGACACAGTTTGTCCAAATTATGCAAAAAGGAATAACAGATTTCATCCCTGTAAAATACGTTAAAGCAAATCGCGACCCCAGGTGGTACAACAAAAACGTTAAAAAAGCCCATCGAAAGCAGAGAATGTTACACTCTAGGATAAAGAAAGCAGGTCTGAACTCATCACCCTTGGACAATAAACAGCTTTTGGACAAGTATAGATCCTCTAAAATTGAAACTAAAATACAGTTACGTAGCGCTTTCCAAGACTTTAAACGTAAAGTACTCTGCGAGTATTTGAACACTGACCCCAAAGCTTTCTGATCATATGTTAGGGAAGTAAATGGGGGTCAACAAACCGTGGCATGCTTAAGGGACTGCAACAATATCATTCATACTGACAGTGAGGCTAAAGCCAACATTCTAAACGAATTCTTCCAAAGCGTCTGCACGAACGATGTAGCCGCCGCGTATCTCTAAGAAACAATTTATACTGAACCCATGGAAAAATAACAGCGGACGAGCAAGGAATTACCAAATTGCTCAAAGACATTAAACCAGACAAATCCCCGGGTCCCGAAAACATACCAGCTAAGGTGCTAAAACACTTAGCTCCTAACATCGCCCCGTATCTCGAATTTATATTTAACAAATCACTGACTGAGTGCAAAGTCCCTAAGTATTGGAAAACCGCGCAAATAACGCCTATTTTTAAAAGTGGTGACAGGTAGGACCCCAGCAATTACAGAACCATTTCTCTCACTTCTATTCACACTCTTTTCGGCTCCAAACGAGCCTTACGCGGTCAGTACGTGGCACAATGCTACAAATACTTAATTTAAGAGGAACCTTTAACTCTGCCTCAACCCGTTTCACCTCCATACTCGTACGTTCATCGTCCTAGAAAACTACAGCTTGAAATATACTATATGTTTTACGCCAACTTAATCAGCTTATTAGCTCAGCTTACTAGCTGCATAATAATAAGATTTATGCAAGCAAGTAAGGAGAAATCATCGAAAATTCTCGAATATGCAGTCGTATTCGAACATACTAGCGTAATAGAACTTCTATTTTCATGGTAGAACTCGTATGTACTATTAAATTTGCGAATCGTTATAGCGCCATTGAAATACATACCGATGTCTTGCGTGTTTCGTTCCTGCATGTTACAATTTTTTATAATAGCCTCATAATTTTAATAGTTCCACAGAATGATTTGAATGTCCTTATCCTATTATTGAATATTGTTACATGTAAGTAATTTCCTTCGCGTGATTAAGGTTTGTCGAGTGCATGATTAAACTAATATTTGTGCATACGTAACAGGATTTGGCTGTGTGTGGTTTTGTTCCATTTTGCGGGTGGTGACTTAACAAGTCCCGCCACACGCCCTCGCGGCAGCTTGCGGTACATTATGTAGATGTATAAATATGTTTCCAAAAAATCATTAACAATTTCAGTCCCTGACGGGTTTATTATTTCTTCCCCTGAAAATCTTTCCTTTCAAATCACTCAAGATTCGTACGTGAAGCCATTTACGTACCCTTCCCGCATGCCCGCATTGGAATGCCATTAAATAATGTATTGCTGTTTACAGTATTGTTTTCTCTGCTTTTCGTACCCTAAATTTCCCCTTCCATCCCTTATCCCTCTCCGTGGGTGTGCCCTCCTCCCACCTGCAGCGTTGGGCCAGATTCCTCACCTTGGGCGGGAGAGAGTTTTGTGTGGAACGTTCTTGTGGTGGTGGTGTTTCGCCTGGCTACTTGCTATAAAGTAGCTTGCACGTTCGTGATAAATTTCTTGCTGCATCCTAGGGTTAAATTGTTTGTTGTAGTTAAGCGTATGTACTTGCATGCTTGTGGAGTGAAGGGAGGTAGATGTGTGTTTGCATGCGCATCGAATGATGGGATGTTACGATGAATGTGTGCACTGCTGTGAATTGGGGTTTGCATGTGTGTGTAGGTTTTGAATGCGGTATTTCTTTTTTCCTTTTTTGGGTGGTGACCTAACACCCCCCGCCACACGCCCTTGCGGCGGCTTGCGGGGTATTATGTAGACGTAGATGTAGATGTACGAATCTTGAGCGATTATGATTACAGTTTCACAGCGCATTAAACACGTAAATAATAAAAATTTCAAGACGTTGATTGCTTACGATTAGTGACGGTAGTAATAAGCGTCATCACAGGAGGTAACTAGGGAGATTCCGATCTGAGTTGCTTCGACCTCTTCTGTTTTGTGAGACGTGCAACGTCTTTAAACGGATTTGGTTGAAAAGCGTTGTCTAATTTCCCTCTTTTACTCTCTTCCCCCCTCCCAACCCTTAATATTCCCTGCCTTCCTTTAATTCAATCACTGAGAGACCTCTTTTCTTCTTCGTGTACACACACAAAAACACTCATCCTCTCTCTCGTTCTCTCCTTTTAATTCTCCCTTCGAGTTTCCTTCTCTTCCGCTCGCCGGAACGTCTCTCTTCCTTTACGTCTCGCGATTCACCCCCTCAGTCTTCTCTCTCCATCTTTCCTTCTTTCCAAGAATGGAGGGTAAAGGGGACGAATACCCTTCCCTTCTTTATTCTCGGGAGGGTCACCACTCCACTCCCTTGCTGACGATTTTGTTTTCTTTCTTTCATTCGCGCCCAACCGATCACATCTGTCTGCAAATGCGGACACAATAGCTCCTATGGCTGGCCAGGCGACCCATGAAGAGACTGGATGGTCTGCCCTTTTACCAAAGCGGAATGGCATGGGGAAGACAAGAAAATAAAGCCTTAGACAGAGAAAGAAAACATTACTGAATGGGAAAAAAATAAATTACTAAAATTATTGGTAGACTACATTGATTATAAATATATATATATATGTGGATGGTCTGTAAAGTTTCCCACCTAACAATGATACAAGAAATTTTTTATGAATTTTTCTGAAATTTCCTGACTCTGAAATCTCCACGACATTTGTATATATTACACTTGGATGCGTCTTTAATCATTTACTCCACATAAACGTTGAACAATATTTTACTCCTGTCTGTTGTGTCAAAACCCTTCCCGCATGCCAACATTGGAATGCCATTAAGTAATGTATTGCTGTTTACAGTATTGTTTCCTCTGCTTTTGGTACCCTAAATTTCCCCTTCCATCCCTTGCCCCTCTCCGTGGGTGTGCCCTCCTCCCACCTGCAGCGTTGGGCCAGATTCCTCACCTTGGGTGGGAGAGAGTTTTGTGTGGAACGTTCTTGTGGTGGTGGTGTTTCGCCAGGCTACTTGCTATAAAGTAGCTTGCACGTTCATGATAGGTTTCTTGCTGCATCCTAGGGTGGAATTATTTGTTGTAGGTAAGCGTATGTACTTGCATGCTTTTGGAGTGAGGATAGGTAGATGTGTGTTTGCATACGCGTGGAATGATGGGGTGTTGCAATGAATGTGTGCACTGCTGTGGATTGGGGTTTGCATGTGTGTGTTGGTTTTGAATGCGGTGTTTATTTTTTTCTTTTTTGGGTGGTGACCTAACACCCCCCGCCACACGCCCTTGTGGCAGCTTGCGGGGTATTATGTAGATGTAGATGAAAATTCGAGTCCCATGAGTCCCTCTTTTATGTGTTTCGGTTTCTGTGTTTTGTGTCGACTAGTCAGTCCATTTATATTATTGTGCACGTCCGTGGGGTTTTAAAAAAAGTGACACTTATTACTTCACTTAGATAACTTAATGCATATCCATGTAACAGTTATTACGTTTAACATTATTTGATAACTTTACAAGACATACTGTAACGAAAAATGCATAAAAACTTTAATTTTTATAATGTATACCTGGTTTAATCACCCCCTACCACGCATTATACTTAGAGCTTCTCTGGGCATCCAATTCTATCTTAAAACATGTCCTTGGTGCTGAAATTGATTACTTTGTTAAGTATTTTCCCGAAAATCGAAAAACGACGTATAAAACGACGTACACCATAAAAGAACGTCACCCGATCACTAATCCAAACCATCTAATCCTTCAACGCCAAAAACATAGAATCTTTGAATTCAGATAAATAAACCTCCATTTTTCATAAATTTCTCAAAGAAATTTCAACATTTCCTCATCCGGGATACATGCACGCATATTAAAATGAAAATAATCTCAAAAGAAAGGTGGTATCCCGAACTGAAAAAAAGGCCTCTGAAAAGATTTTCTAAGGGAATAAACTAATCGGCATAGACAATTAATGGCTAGTTGTAGCCAATTGAGTGAAGAATGACAGCACTCTTCCACATTCTCACCATGTTTCCCAAATAACCTATTAATTAACCCTTGGGTTACTGTGTTGGTTCGTACGCAAATTTCTAGTCAGACTAATTTTTCTGATGATTTTATTTCTCATACGTGGGAGACATCGATTGAGAAAATAGGGGGATAGAAGAAAGAATGGAGCGATTTTTTCCTGACAGAATTACTATACAAAGATGTCGAGGTTAAAATTTCCCTGAGGGTGTTACCTAAGGTGCGCTGGGGATGAAGGGGAAGTAGGGCGGCTGTGAAGGTGATCGGCATTTCCTTGGTGAGTCATACGAATCCTTAGGGAATGCCCTGGGACGCGTGCGACCCCATGGGACATTATCTAGAGCCAATCCAGGGAGGGTGGGACTGCGGATGTGTACGGAGACGTGTCGGGACCCAGGATTGGAACCCTGGCCGGGTATTGAAGGATTCTGTTTCCGGATACGGATCCAAGGGGAACCGGTACACGCTATGAATTCTACCCCTAGTTTAGTGAACTGGTTGGTTGAGAGAACGTCTTGCTACCGACCTACGTTATCAACTATTACAAAAATTTCACCAAGGCATACCTAGTTTTATTTCATTCTAAACCGAGAGATGTAATAAGTATTGGAAGTGCATATAATTTGTTGATATCTCGCAAGAATAGATCCATTTTTAAGAGCATTTTTCCCGCATAATCATTTGAAAATGCTTCTTGTTGCATATTCATACTTGTGAGAACCTTCTTTCGTGTGATTAACTTTCTTTCAGTGCATGAAGAAGCTGAATTTCTTTTCAGAGGTTGTAATAATCGTGACTGTGATTGCATGGCTGGTGACGTGACACCCCCCACTACATACCTTTGCTGCGTCTTGCGGGGTATTATGTAAATTGTAATGTAACTCTCCATTTCTATGCAATGGTTTCCTTCATTACCAACAAACTTATATATAAAAAATTTCCGAGGTTCAGAATCCACCCCCGAACAATAATTAAGTACTTATTTAGCTCTCATTATGACAGGAGATAAAATAAGAGGAAGTGAACGTGATGCATATTAGTTCATGAAGACATAAAAAACGTTTAAGGGTATAATTTAAATATACAAGTAACGTAGCTACGGTCGCGAATCAATGTAAACAAAAAATACCGGGACCGTAAACTTGAATGGCACTAAGTAGGAAGAAATTGTAAAAAACGCAACACACAAAAATCAAAACAAGTAATAAAATAATAATAATAATAAAATAAATAAAAAATAATAAAACAAACTTTCAACCGCTCGATCACTCGGGTGAGCTACGAAATAACTTTCACCCTCGTGAATCACATTCAAACACACACTCAGGGTTTGCAAGGATCCCTCCTATGTCAGTGACCCGTCAATCACACAAATAAATGAAAAATTATAAAAGGATGTAAAGAAACAAATCAACTTACGTGAATACACAGTCACTCAGGTGTGCTCGAAAACAAGGACCTTTGTGATACACAAATACTCACACGTTCAGGGTTTACCATCGTAACTGAGTTACAAGAGTCGTACTCTTTGGAAGAATAGCGAGTGTGTCAAGGTCTGAGACTTACTGGCTTATTGAGGGTCTGTGTGTTGTTCGGAGGAAGTGCCCCAGCGGGGGGAGGAGGGTCCCTTTTAAGGTCTTCCCTTCCCCTACCCTCCTCCCCCTCCCCCTGCTTTTCTTGTTTTTCACGCTGTCGTGCTGCATGCGGTTGGGCGAAGTGTAATGGAGTAAGTCTTTTCCTGTGGGCGTTCGATGGGGGACGGAAAGGCGGGGAGGGTGCTCGCTGAGAAATCTGTTTATGTAAAATGACCCCTAACCCCTCGCACCCCACACACCATCCACCCCAAACCCTAGCTACTTCCTCCAGCTTCGCTTTTCCTCGCCCTTTTTCTTGGTCAGGTGGTGGCGTCCTATAGGGTTTGGATCACGAATGAGTGATTTAAGGGGAAGGGGAGAGGAAGGAGTTCTTCCTCGCCCTAATTATATCATCCCCCGGGACTATATTTTGTATTTTTTGCTCCGCTCGGATGATGGGGTAGTCTTCTTTCCCCATTTACCTCCTTGGGCAGCTGTCTTATGTATATGCCGGGTGGGGGGGGGTTTGCCAAGGTCACCTCATCAAAGAATATTCCTCCGTTTCCGACCGATGGGTGTCACTTGTGTCGCTGATTCGGAGGGAGGTTGGTAATTATCCCCGCTTTTACCCTTCTCCAGCACCCTCTCATTCTTTGTCAGAAATGTTATCCTGGGTATGGCATTGAAGAAGGAGGGATAGTCATTTTTTTCGGGGAATGTACGTGGCAGTGTTGATCCCGGAAGTACCTTTGTAAACACTTACATTGAATTTTGTTTCAGTCAACTGTCAACAGCTCTGGACGCTTTCAGTTTTTCTTAATAAGAAAAAAGACGACTTAATCCATGAAAAAAATACAAAGATGTAGAATGTTTTTTCTGCTATAATGGATAGGCTTTCACGGCCAAGGGCTTCCTCACGTAAACCCCACTTTGCATCCATATCTACATAATACCCCCGCAAGCCGCCGCAAGGGCGTATGGCGGAGGGTGTTAGGTCATCACCCGTAAAGGGGGAAAAACCGCATTCAAAACCAACATGCAACATGCATACATGCAAACCCATACTCACAGTGGTGCATACATTCATGCAAAAATCCTATCATTTTACACGCATGCAAATACATATGATAACCATAAACACAGTAATCAACCCGAAGGTCGGTTTAGTAGGTGATGGTAGAGCTCACCCATGTACCAAGCCCGACGGCGTGTGAAAATTCACACATCAGGGTAGGGGGGGCCAGTTCCTTTCCCTGTGCCGGTTATGGTTTCCCAGGAAGACCTGGTACCCGAAAAATCAACTAGCTTGGGTGGAGCTGCAAGTGCCCAAAGTGCCTTGCCCGGGAATCGAACCCGGGACCCTCCGGTCAGTAGTCCAACGCTCTACCCCCTAGACCACCGCGACCCGCACATATGATAACATCTAACAAATAATTGCTCCTTACGATGCAGCAAGAACCTTGTCCAATATCGAGCTAGCTAGAATTTGGTAAGTAGAGAGGCGAAATTCCACCACTACATGCAACATAAATCGCTCTACTTCCAAAAGACACAGGTAAACAATTTGACCCAACACTGCACGTAGAAGGAGGGTTCCCCCACAGGCAGGGACAAGGAATGGCAGGGGAAACTTGAAAACAGACAAACCAGAACAAGCAATTCTGGTAAGATCACTGAATTATTCATTGGAAATCTAATGTGGTCATGCGGGAAGGGTTTTGGCTAAAAAACACAAGAGGTGAAAGTAACACCAAGGTATTTTACCGTATCAGCTACTCCTTCTCTGGTATTCCCAATGAAAAATGATAGTTTAATAGCCGATTTATAAAAAAGTTGCCAATTTGATCTGAAGTAGAATATCAGTAAGCCGATAGTTGATTTTAATTCTTTTATTCGTCGAGTGAGCAGTGCGTATATTTTAAATTTTTATCACACCGTTGTATTTCTCAAACGATTAACAAACTGATTGAAATATAGAGCACATAATTGTCAGTTCCATAATGAGACATCTTGATAACATAAACTTCCCTGAGGAACCCCTGAGGTTACTCGTACGCTGGTAGAACTAGCGCCGTCAAGGACTACCCTTTGTTCCCGGTCTGAAAGGAAGTCTTCAACCCAATTTATTGCCCCCTTGTGTATACCTGCGCACTTTAATTTATGGATGAGTTTACATCTACATCTACATCTACATAATACCCCGCAAGCCGCAAAAGGGCGTGTGGCGGGGGGTGTTAGGCCACCACCCAAAAAAAGGAAAAAAGAAAAAGGAAAAAAGAAACACCGCATTCAAAACCAACACACACATGCAAACCCCAATCCACAACAGTGCACACATTCATTGCAACACCCCATCATTCGACGCGCATGCAACCACACATCTACCTATCCTCACTCCAAAAGCATGCAAGTACATACGCTTACCTACAACAAATAATTCCACCCTAGGATGCAGCAAGAAACCTATCACGAACGTGCCAGCTAGTTTATAGCAAGTAGCCAGGCGAAACACCACCACCACAAGAGGCACACAAAACTCTCTCCCACCCAAGGTGAGGAATCTGGCCCAACGCTGCAGGTGGGAGGAGGGCACACCCGCGGAGAGGGACAAGGGATGGAAGGGTGGAGCATGAAGTTCGTAAAGACGCTCGGGCATGCGGGAAGGGTTCTGACACAACACACAGGAGGCTAGTGAAAGTGCATGCAATTGAGTTCAACCAATTGTTACCTAGACGCGGAGGGTGGCAAGTGGCATTTTTGTTATCTCCGAGTGTAACCCTAGAGTTGTTTTCCCGTATTGTCCGTGGGAAGAAGGAGTCCTTGAGTCTGCTAGTCCTGGCATCTATTTCCCGAATTTTGTACACATGATCGAAGCGACCTATATATGTTGGAGAGCGAATAATTTTCGAGACCTCGGTGCTGAAACATGCGGATCCGAATTTATTTAGTAAGTTTAACCTAGCATTGAGTCGTCTTTCTTCCAATGATTCCCATCCGAACTCCATAAGCATTTCAGTGACGCTTTTCGTTTTATCGTAACAGTTTTCCACGAAACGAGCTGCCCGGCGTTGGACCTTCTCAATTTCCCGAATGAGGCCTTTTTCACACGGATCCCATACGCTACATGCATATTCTAAATGGGGCCTTACAAGAGCGTGATAACAACGTTCCTTGACCTTGGAGTCACTTCTACCGACAATGCGTCTAATAAATCCTAATTTTTTATATGCTTGCCCGCAGACTTTACGTATATAAGTCCCCCAAGTTAAGTATTTAGTGAATGTAACACCTAGGTATTTCACCGAATCAACTACTTCAAGGTCAACTCCAGCTAATTTGTAAACTAATGCCGTGGATCTTTTAAAGAAATTTACCACCGAACATTTATTAAGATTTAAAGGCAATCCCCATTTTGAACACCATTCATTAATGCTATTTAAATCACGTGCTAGAATTAAACGATCCTCATCCCCAGATATCTCCCGATAAATCACTGTGTCATCCGCGAACATCCTTATCTTACTTTTCACTTTGCGGTTCAGATCGTTAACAAAAATCAAGAATAGTAACCGTCCGATAACACTTCCCTGAGGAACCCCCGAGGTGACTCTTACGCTGGTAGAACTAGCGCCGTCAAGGACTACCCTCTGTTCCCGGTCTGAAAGGAAGTCTTCAACCCAATTTATTGCCCCCTTGTGTATACCTGCGCCCTTTAGTTTATGGATAAGTTTACCATGCGGAACCTTATCAAATGCCTTTTGAAAGTCTAAAAAGATCGCATCCACTTGCCTACCACTTTCACCCGATAAAAGTAAGTCATGTGTGAACAATCCTAATTGGGTCTCGCATGAGCGGGTTTTTCTGAATCCGTGTTGATTCTCACTTAAAAAGTTAATTTTATCAAGATGTCTCATTATGGAACTGACAATTATGTGCTCTAAAATTTTGCAACTTATTGAAGTGAGAGAAATGGGTCTGTAATTGCTGGGGTCCTCCCTGTCACCACTTTTAAAAATAGGCGTTATTTGCGCGGTTTTCCAATTCTTAGGGACTTTGCACTCAGTGAGTGATTTGTTAAATATAAATTCGAGATACGGGGCGATGTTAGGAGCTAAGTGTTTTAGCAACCGAGCTGGTATATTTTTGGGACCCGAGGATTTGTTTGGTTTGATGTCTTTGAGCAATTTGGCAATTCCTTGCTCGTCCACTGTTATTAACACATTAATTAGTTTACCATGCGGAACCTTATCAAATGCCTTTTGAAAGTCTAAAAAGATCGCATCCACTTGCCTACCACTTTCACCCGATAAAATTAAGTCATGTGTGAATAATCGTAATTGGGTCTCGCATGAGCGGGTTTTTCTGAATAAGTGTTGATTGTCACTTAAAAAGTTAACGGGGAATACGGTAATAGGTTACGGGAATAGGATAAGGAAACCATGGGTAACGGATGAGATGTTTGCAAAGATGGATAAGAGAAGAACATGGAAAAATGTAAGCACAGAGTTCGGCCAAATGAAGTTCAAAGAGTTAAACAATAAATTGAGAAGGCCACAAATAAAGCAAAGGAAGAATTGTGGAAAACGCAATGCGAGGATATGGAAAGTTTACAGAAGAAGGGTGAAATTGGTGCTCTATATAGCAAGGTTAAGTTATTATCGGGAATTAAGAAGGCAAGATTTGTGCTAACAGTGAAAGATAAGTGGGGTAAGATAATAGTTGAACCAGGAAAAATCCAAGAGAGATGGAAGGAATATATAGAAACACTGTATGGCAAAGAACTTAGGCCGACAAGGTTTGACATAGAAAAGGAGCATGACGTAGAAGAAGATAGCTTAGGTCCAGGCATACCCGACGATGAAGTAGAAAGGCATTAAAGGAGATGAAAGCAAATAAGACCGTGGGGGTAGACAACATTCTTGTGGGACTGTTGAAATTTTTAAGATAATATGGGAAGAAGGCCCTATATGGACTGATTCGTAGCATCAATGAAGAAGGAATCTGGCCGGAAGATTTTGAGAGATCGGTGTTAGTTCCTATTCCAAAAAAGGCAAAGGCTACATCATGTGAGGATTACAGAGTAATAAGCTTGGTATCCCACGCAGCTAATGTTATTCTCAGGATCATCAACAAAAGGATAGAGAGTAAGGCAAATGATTGGAGGGACAGGAGACTGATCATCAACCTGAACATATCTCAAACAGCTCAGGTGCGAGTGGGGAGCGGAGAGTCCGGATGGGCAGTGTCAGGAAAAGGGGTAAGGCAGGGTTGCCCGTTTTCACCGGTGCTTGTCAACGTATATGTGGAGGAAATGATTAAAGTGTCATTGGAAGAACTGGAGGCAGCAATAATAGTCGGAGGGGAATTCATAAAAACGGTTAAGTTTGCTGATGACCAAGCATTAGTTGCTCAGTCAGCCAATGAGTTGCAAGCATTGCTGAGTGAAGTGGATGTTCAGTGGGATAAATTTGTTTTCCAGAAAGAAAAGGGCTGAGCTAAATGTTAAAATGGGCGGGGAAAAAATAGAGCAGCTAGAACAGTTTACAAATCTCGGAAGTGTTTTGGACCAATATGGTCAAGGTTGTAGGGACGTAAGGAGAAGAATTGTGCTAGGCAAGGAGGCTTTTACAAGGCGGAGGGAGTTGATGACGGGGACGTTGGGCAGGGATCTTACCACAAGACTCGTAAAAACTCTGAAATGGGGCGTAGCTATATACGGCGCGGAAACGCGGTCACTGAAGCAGGACGATAGACGTAGATTGGAGGCTTTTGAAATTTTGGGTTGGAGAAGAATGGAGAAGGTGAAATGGACCGAAAGGAAAACAAATGAGGAAATACTATAGATGGTGGGTGAGGAGAGTGGTTTGTTGAGGGAAATCTTATGGAGGCAGAAGAAATGGATTAACGGCACATTGAGCGTTTGTGGAATGTTTAAGAAGGTAATAGAGGGGAGAATGTTAAGCAAAAGGGGAAATAGCAGGAGCTGCATAGGGATGTTGGACGGGATGAAGGGATGAAGAAAGTGCCCAGAGATGAAGACGTACCTGATGTGGAGTATGGTGCTAGATTGGGTGTTGTTTGGAGTAAGATAATATTTATTTGATAGTTATGTCCATCCAAAAACCTACCTTATCGGTAAATTACCTCATAGTAGTAATAATAACAATTTTTTAATACATATACTCTTTCTTATTAGTCTGTAATTGGTTTTTTCGTTTCTGTGGGGGCATTGTTATCGTTCCTTCATAAATAAATAAATAAGGTCAGTCATATTGGTTACGGCTTCCTTCCAGAAATACCTTAAAGGTTCTTCAATAAACAAGATTGTGTGTTTCAGATACTTAAATTTCCATACATTTTCCGGGTATTTTTTGGGCCCTGGGGTTACTTGGCGAAGGGAAGGTGGTGGAGGGAAGGAAGGGAATGAGTTGATATTTTGTTGTGGGGTGTGGGTGAGTCAGAGGCATTTAGGGGAAGGGGAGGGTGTTGGTCTGGGAACGGTGATATTTTTAATTAGGGCCGATGGAATGGGGGTGTAGGTTTTACACCGCTCGTTGGGCGGGGAATTAAGTGGTCGTCAGCGGGGTTGGGGGGGGGGGGTTCGCAAAGGAGGAAGGAATATATACTGCGAGTGGGGAATGGGAGAAGGTATAACCGCTTGTATATTACCTCCACCACGCTCCTCTTCCCCTTATCCCCTCCCCCGCCCAGCACACCTTGAAGTCCATTCGCCAGCCTTTTCCGGCACCCTTCGCCATTCCACCCCCCTTCTCTCTCCCTCGCTCTCACCCCCACTAACAAGGGAGATTCCAAACTAGGTAAGGAATCAACACGTGCTCAGGGGGTTGAGGGAGAGGAGTTTATTTTTTAATATTTCCCGCTCATTGTTGCGTGACGTCGAGTTCCCTCCCTGGGGAAGTAGGTGTTGCGAGTTGCTTAATGTGCATTAATGGTTGAGATGAAGCTGGAATATTCGGTGTCCTTCGGATGGTGAAATCGGTATATACATCTGCGTGACATCCTTATAGACCCTCAAGCTCGTCCCACACCGCAAGGGTGATGACTCCACCGCTCTTTAAGCGTACTATCTATCAGCTTTGCGCATTATGTATTTTAAACGGCTCACGTTTCTCGTTATGTACACCACCACGCATTAAAAGCGCCATATTTTTTCGGTCGTATAGTCAACAATATGGCCGCCTACAGCGAGGTTTTTAGAAAGATCGAGAATGCGTACGTCCGATCGTTGAACTTCCGAGTCGAGGGAGAATAATGAAATTTGGGAAGTGGATCAACACCACCACATAATAGAAGCTAAAGAAATGTTCTTTTTATTAATTTATATTGATTTTGTTACTTATTCCTTTTCTTTCAAATGTTAGCTCGGTGTGTTTGAAGTTGAATTTAATTGCTTGTGTTTGAGCTAAAAATATGGGAATTGAGCTGACATGCAGAACAATGATAACTATTTTTTGTTCTAATAATGTTTTTTTACATACATTGTTTTTTTAAAGATTTTGCGACACTTTGGTTTGGATAACCGTGATCCATCCATTTATTGTGTTCTTTTCATAGTCTATACCACTGAATTATTTTCCTGTTTGCAAAACGTTTTGTATTCAGTGAGGTAAATATTCGCAAGACATTCTGGAAGTGAAAATATATTCGCATTTTGGAAAAGAAAACGTGATTTTTTTATATTTTAGTTTCTTCGTATTTTCTCGTAATTTAATGGGGGAAATTAATGCTAGTTACCTAACAGTTAGTGGAAATATAACTAAGCTATTTGAAGAACCTTCAGGAAATCTTCCTTTAATTACGGTATACTAATTTCCCTCCAACTTACTTTAATCTCAATCAGTCTTGGTTTTTACCGTAAAAAATTAAACTGCGAATTTATTAAAATTACTATAGTGTTTGTTAGAATACCAAGAATTGTTGTGCTATTTAAGTCATGGGAAACAATATTTTGCCTCTTAAAATAAACATCGTATCTGATGAAAAATTTTAATCTTAACTTTTTGTTAAAATATTATCGCAAAAAAGTGCTAGACATGGCTGGAGAGGAGAGAGAGGTTTGTTGGGAGGGATGCAAAGTAGGCAGAAACGATGATTTTACTTGGGGTTGGCGTATTGGGTACTTATATATAGGGGGGAACGTTAGGCAAGCGGGGTAGATGGCAGTAAGGAATGGGAATATGGGACGGAATAATGTGAGGTAAGACGTTTGCGGAATTGAAGAAAGGTATCGGGGTGGTGTGAAGAGACACATAGGAGTAAATGTAGTGTGAGATGTGGAGTATCATGTTCTGTCTTACAAGACGAAGCTAAGAAATGTATGAATGTTAAGATTGTGGCCTTCCAAGACCTAAATTAAACGGTATCCTACCTAATAGTATTAATAGTAATAAAATGAAAGATGTT
>CM073770.1:128272427-128299069 GCA_037158775.1 Hetaerina titia | reverse complement strand
AAAAACTACCTTAACCGGTAGATTACCTAATAATAATATATATATATATATATATATGTATATATATATATATGTGTATATATATATGTATATGTATATATATATATATATATATATATATATATAGAGTCACTTTCTTGGAAAAGCCACGAACGTGCACAATAAAATTCACTAAATAGTCATAGCAAACACAGAAACCAAAACATATAAAAGAGGGACTCACTAGTTCTGTTCCTAATTCCTCTTGAGAAAGGTGGTTGCACCACCGAAAATTCGAGAACTAGTGAGTCCCCCTTTTATATGTTTTGGTTTCTGTGTTTGTTACGACTTTTTAGTGAATTATATATATATATATATATATATATATATATATATATATATATATATATATATATATATATATATATATATATATATATATATATATAATATATATATATATATATATATATATATATATATATATATATATATATATATAAACTTGGAAAAGACGCTCTCCGGCGACGCACAAACACACAAACACTAACACAAAAAACACTACACACATAGAAACATAAAAGAAGGACACTTACATTGGATATTTACGTTTCGACGGCACGGCCGTCGTCATCAGAATGCCGTTGTCGGGGAAGAGCGGAGGGGACATGTGCAAGAGGAGGGTGACGGGAGGAGAGGTAAGGGGCCAATGGGAAGCGGACAAGGTGGGGGAGGGGGAAATGGCAGGGGGCGGTAGAGTTGCCGCGGTAGGGGAAGAGCTGGAAGGTCCCGGTCGTGAAGCGGCCGGGCCTTTAGCGGGGGAATTGGTGACCGATTCGCTCAGAAGAGTGAAGCGGTTCTAGGCAGCTTTGGATAAAATCCTTATATATATATATATACAAATGCATATATATGCATACATATACACATATACATATATATATACATACACACACTCTTCTACATATATACAAGGAGGAGGAGAATTAAGGGGCCAATATATTGCAATATATTATATATCGCCTCTCCTGTAACTTCTGCCCTGCCTTTTACGTGGGTGAATGCACGACCACCCTTTCCCTCCGAATGAATAACCACCGCTATTCCACCAAATCTCCCACCTTCCTTAATTATCCCATCCCTACTCACACTGCTTCCCACAACCAGTCTTTTGATGACTGCTTCTCCGTTTCAGTGATTGAAATCCTTCCCAATTCCGCTAGTAACATAGAGGTGAGAACTCGCGAGATGGCACATATCTGGGTGCTCCAGTCCTTTAAACCCCCCGGGCTGAACCAAGCCCACTGATTTTATCCAATGCTGCCTACATTTCGCCTCCCCCACCTTGTCCGCTTCCTATTGGCCCCTTAATTCTCCTCCTCCTTGTATATATGTAGAAGAGTGTGTGTATGTATATATATATGTATATGTGTATATGTATGCATATATATGCATTTGTATATATATATATATAAGGATTTTATCCAAAGCTGCCTAGAACCGCTTCACTCTTCTGAGCGAATCGGTCACCAATTCCCCCGCTAAAGGCCCGGCCGCTTCACGACCGGGACCTTCCAGCTCTTCCCCTACCGCGGCAACTCTACCGCCCCCTGCCATTTCCCCCTCCCCCACCTTGTCCGCTTCCCATTGGCCCCTTACCTCTCCTCCCGTCACCCTCCTCTTGCACATGTCCCCTCCGCTCTTCCCCGACAACGGCATTCTGATGACGACGGCCGTGCCGTCGAAACGTAAATATCCAATGTAAGTGTCCCTTCTTTTATGTTTCTATGTGTGTAGTGTTTTATATATATATATATATATATATATATATATATATATATATATATATATATATATATATATGAAACACAGTAATCAACCCGAAGGTCGGTTTAGTAGGTGATGGTAGAGCTCACCCATGTACCAAGCCCAACGGCGTGTGAATATTCACACATCAGGGTAGGGGGGCCAGTTCCTTTCCATGTGCCGGTTATGGTTTCCCAGGAAGATCTGGTACCCGAAAAATCAACTAGCTTGGGTGGAGCTGCAGTTGCCCAAAGTGCCCTCTGGTCAGCAGTCCAACGCTCTACCCGCTAGACCACCGCGACCCGCATATATATATATATCGGACAAGGTGGGGGAGGGGGAAATGGCAGGGGGCGGTAGAGTTGCCGCGGTAGGGGAAGAGTTGGAAGGTCCCGGTCGTGAAGCGGCCGGGCCTTTAGCGGGGGACTTGCTGACCGATTCGCTCAGAAGAGTGAAGCGGTTCTAGGCAGCTTTGGATAAAATCCTTATATATATATATATATATATATATATATATATATATATATATATATATATATATATATATATATATATATATATATATATATATATATATATATATATACATATATATATATATATACATATATATATATATATATATACACACAAATGCATATATATACATATATATACACATATACATATATATATATACATACACACACTCTTCTACATATATACAAGGAGGAGGAGAGTAAGGGGCCAATAGGAAGCGGACAAGGTGGGGGAGGGGAAATGTAGGCAGCATTGGATAAAATCAGTGGGCTTGGTTCAACCCGGTGGGTTTAAAGGACTGGAGCACCCAGATATGTGCCATCTCGCGAGTTCTCACCTCTATGTTTCTAGCGGAATTGGGAAGGGTTTCGATCACTGAAACGGAGAAGCAGTCATCAAAAGACTGGTTGTGGGAAGCAGTGTGAGTAGGGATGGGATTATTAAGGAAGGTGGGAGAGTTGGTGGAATAGCGGTGGTTATTCATTCGGAGGGAGAGGGTGGTCGTGCATTCACCGACGTAAAAGGCAGGGCAGAAGTTACAGGAGAGGAGATATATAATGTGTTTAGAGGTGCAGGTGGCTATGGGTTGGGAGTTGGTAATAAGGGACGTGGAAGGTCTTAGGAGATGGCAGCATTTACAGCGGTTGCATGGTGCGGACAGGGGGGGGAAGAGACAGGGGTGCTCGTAGGTGGTTTTATAGACTTCCCCACCCCTGTCCGCACCATGCATATATAAATATATATATATATATATATATAAACCATAAACACAGTAATCAACCCGAAGGTCCGTTTAGTAGGTGATGGTAGAGTTCACCTAGTACGAGTACTAACCCCAGCGTCGTATAAATTCTACACATCAGCCAGTTCCTTTCTCTTTTCTTTGGTTTCCCAGGACTTGTTACCCGATAAGTCACGCAGCTTTGTAGCAGTAGTTTTTATGGGAGACGACCGACAACTTTGGTGATTTGCGCCATCAGGGAAGGATGGGAAAGGAAGGATGGAGAGAAACCTGGCGTCGGCGTTAGTCTACTCTAAATAAAGGCACCAAGGAATCCGCAGTTTTAAGTCCCATCCGACGGACGGCGTGCTCATTCGAAGTGCTCTCCACAAAGCCCCTCCAGTAGGGATCAGGATACCGCTGAAAAATGTTTGTTGTCCCCAGGATTTGAACTCGGGTCTTCTAGGTGGGAAGCCTGTGCATTAGCCACCGCACCATCCCGATCCCCACATAGCTTGGTTGTAGCTGATGGGGCCCAGGGATGCTTGCCTGGGAATCGAACCCGTGCCACCCGTTCAATAGTCCAACCCCTGGACTACCGCGACCCACGCATACACATACATACGAGGGTCATCCGGAAAGTAGTACCCGTTCGTGAAATAAAGACACAAAAGTAAATATTAACAAACATAAAAAAATTTATTTGAAAGAGGATACTTTAAACTACTTCTCAACATAATCTCCAAGCAAATTAAGGCATTTGTCATAACGTGTGACAAGTTTCTGTATTCCTGCTGCATAGTCCTTCGCCGCCAGCTCATTGAGATACAGGGTCACTCCTTCTTTAAGTTCTTCATCGCTGTCAAATCTTTTTCCTGCCAAGAAGCCTTTAAGCTTTGTAAAGAGATGAAAATCTGAAGGGGCCAAGTCCGGGCTATACGGTGGATGGTCGAAAGTTTCCCATTTGAATTGCTGCAAAAGTTTTTGTGTTATCCCAGCTGCATGAGGCCTGGCATTGTCATGAACGAGAATGACACCAGTAGACAATAGACCTCGCCGCCGATTTTGTATTGCCCGCCGTAATTTCTTTAATGTTTCACAATACGCATTGGCATTAATAGTGTCTCCACGGGCCATAAAATCAATAAGCAGTACACCTCGTCGATCCCAGAAAATGGTTGCCATGATTTTCCTGGTGGACAGAACTGTCTTGAATTTTTTTGGTTTGTTTGGTGAATGAGCATGATGCCACTCCATTGACTGTCGTTTACTCTCAGGTGATGCATAACAAACCCATGTTCCGTCCCCAGTAATTATGCGAGTCAAGAAAGAGTCTCCTTCATCAGAATAACGTCCCAAAAACGTCAGTGCTGCAGCCATACGCTTGGTTTTGTGCTCATCTGTAAGCATGCGAGGGACCCATCTTGCACAAATTTTTGCATAATGCAGATGGTGTTTAACAATTTCATGAACAATTGTTCGAGAAACATTGGGAAAATGCTCACAGATGTCATCAATTGTGACGCGCCGATCGTTCCTCACGAATTCGTCAACTGAGCTCACCAGTTGGTCTGTAATGACAGACGGTCTCCCCGAACGCTCATCGTCGTGTGTGTTCACCCTCCCCATGTTGAAGTTGCGACACCACCGCCGAACAGACGACTCGTCCATTACATTGTCTCCATACACCTCCTTTAATTGGCGATGAATATCACATGGGCGAACGTTTCTTGCATTGAGGAATTTAATCACTGCCCTCACTTCACAACTGGCGGCGTTCTCAATTTTTTTAAACATTGTAAACAATCACAGAAACAACACAGGCAATGCTAGCGTCACGCAACTTGGCTCAGAGAAGGCAGACAAGCCACTGAAGCTATCTGACCTCGTCCAGCGGCTACTCGCGTCGTCAGCACTTCATGCGGCACGAACGGGTACTACTTTCCGGATGACCCTCGTACATACTAGTAAATTGTAGCTCATCTTCAAGTATGTCGCGAGGTCGTAACTTTTAATTTTATCGGTGCGTTACCCGAAACCTTTTCTCAAATCGGATAGAAGAAATTTCCCGTGTGCCGTAGGAATACGTGCTTTGCTGTTGAAGTTATAAAAAAAAAATTCATAGCATTCATGTCAAAAAAAATTTAACCCACACACAAAACGAAATGATAGATCCTTTTCGTTATCCAATTCTTCGCGAGGGTTTTGTGAGATAAAGGGAATTTCCGAAATGATTATCCCGTAGCTAACCTCTGCATTTATTATCCCCCTCATATTTCACTATCCCTGCAATCGATTTTTTTAAATCTTCGAGCTAATTTCATTTCCCCCCTCCTCATATAGATCCCTCCTTGATCGAACAACAATAAGTGAGACTATAAATTTCTTTAAATTTAAATACCGTACAAAACTCGCCTCAGCCTCTGAATCCCGTCTGGAGGCTCTTAAACTCAGAGATAACTCGATCGGGTCCATTCCGCCTCGCAAATGAGGATGGACCCATGTATTTAGGATGACGAGGGAACCCCTTTCCCTCAGATGGACGTGTTTCAGGTCGGGTTTATGGAGAGGAACCTTTCTCTCCCCCTCGCTTTTATCCCTCGCGCGCGCTAACACACACACACCGCATTGCATTATGGACAGGGCCACCTGGAACCATCCAGGTCCCTATTTCTCTTCTTCCTCATTTCTCTTACCCTGGCCCCCTTTTCCTTCGCTCAAAATCGTACTATCTACATTTCCACCGATCCCTTTTCCCTTCCTCCATCATGGTGGCCCCAATCTGCCAACAAAACCGAGAAACTTCTCCTCCCCACCGTATCCAAGAGTTTTAACTTAGGAGAAAAATTATATCTTTGCTTTCTACAGAATAGACTTTATTCGTCGACTAGTTTCGTTTACACTGTAACATCATCAGGACTAGTGGTACAATATACATTTTTCTGAGTTATATACTAAATTTCGGGTGGCGGATGGGAAGTGAAAGGGAAGGGAAGGGAGGGATGGGAAATGAGGGAGTGTAATTAAGGAAAGGGTAGGTATGAGGGGGGGGGGAAAGGGTTGGTAAGGGAGCGTGGGTCTGCGTCATGGGGATTTTTTGGGGTGTAGAATAGGAATGTCCAGGAGGGGTGAGTGGAAAGGGAAGAGGTGGTCATTGGTTATCCTTTCCTTCCTCTTAACCATTTTTACAATTTCTAACTGCTCCCGGATATCCAGCTGCGTCCCTTTCTTCACTCCGTGCAGTAATTTAGTATATAACAGAAATTTAGTATATAACTCAGAAAAATGTATATTGTACCACTAGTCCTGATGATGTTACAGTGTAAACGAAACTAGTCGACGAATAAAGTCTATTCTGTAGAAAGCAAAGATATAATTTTTCTCCTAAGTTAATAATGGAATTCTACAAAGTTAAGGCCTCAACCATTCAGTGCATCGTATCCAAGAGTATTTGAATATGCAGGAGTGGCCGGTCGGCTGCTTTGGCCCGAAATGTATTCATGTTCGCGACTCATCCCTCAACCCACTCCCCACCCACCTCCTCTCACCCCCGCTCTCACTTCGCCCCCCCTCCTAAGTGACACGGGGGACGGGGAAACAGGACGCCAGGAGTAACACGCACGCAGACGCACTCTCACGCGCGCGCATGGCTGCACTTTGCGGCATTATCGCGGGCGTCGCAACCCTCATTGCGAAAAATGGACAGGGAAAGAGGGGGAAAAAGGGCTGGCGAAACAAGAGGATGGATGCTGAAAAGGAGACCGTTCTCTGAACTGCGGTTATCTTTCGGCTACATGGGTCACTCGAAATGACCACCACCTCTTCTATCTGTTGCCTGGGAACTCTTCACACACAGACGGACACGGTGTAACAGAGCACACACCTTTAGATTGCTCTTGGGCTCTAACATAGGTTGCACTCTTAAAGACTGCGGTGGGGAAAAAGTTTCGCGATATTTGTTCAGACCAGAATAAGCAATGCATGCATTCGACTGCAAGGGCTATTTGTGTCAATGATTAGCGATAGGCACCAGAAGGTTTTCGATCGATAATTAACCACAAGCCACACTAACCATAGTTTTGTGAATTCAATTGGTTATCGGCTTGATAGCTGAGGGTACTACGGCGTGAACATTCATGTATCAGGATAAAGGGAGCCGGCTCCTTATTCCCTGAACCACCTATGGTTTCCCAATAAGATCTGGGTGACTAGGAAAAATCACATTATCACAGTGCCAAGCTGAGGATACTCCAGAGGTGTTATTCTGCTCTAGGCAGCTCTCATTTGGAATACGATGTAAGTATTTGGGATACTTTGGAGAAAATTTGGCAGATAAGATCCAGAGAAAATACGCTAGATTTGTGAAAAATTGTTACAATAAGAAGACGATTGTGGCAGGGCTTTTGGGGGAATGAGGCTGGGAGCCACTTGAGGTGAGAAGAGAACAAGCGAGACTTGGACTTTTAGGAAAGTTCAGAACAAACGAGTTTAATATTGACACTAGAGAAATTATAATGGCCCCACACTGCTGAAGTAGATTGAACCGCAAAGATTAAAAAATGGAGATCGATTTTAGTACAGATAGGTACAAATACTCATCCTTTCCCCGGGCATCAGGGATCATAATATTCAGAAACCGAAGTCACTTTAGAAATATTAAAGGCATTTGATTTACAAGTCGGAATAAAATTAAATGTTGCGCGGACACAACGAATATTCGAAGGTGCATGTGAATTTCAGTTAATAGTATGTGTATTTGCGTGTGAGTGAGTAGTATTGTTTTTTGCATGAATATATACGAATTTGTGTGTGTAGATTGGTATGTATTTGTGGCCTTTGCATGCGGTTTTATTCTTAATTATGAGTGGTGAACTAACTCCCTCCGCCACACGCCCTTACGGCGACTTGCGAGGTACTATAGAGATGCAGAGGGGCATTATCCAAAAATGAAACCCGATCGCCCGATGGTCCAATGCTCTACCCACTGGACTACCACGTCCCTCATTTCTTGTCATTTCCCGGCCACACGCCCTTGCGGCGGCTTGCGGGGTATCAAGTAGATGCAGATTTACGAGCGAAGTATACTATCTCGTATATCTATACGTGATAGTATACTTCCGTTTCAGAATATTAATGCTAAAGACAATTAGTCTTTCATTTGGAGACCGCAGACTCTGGACAAATTTTATTTTTCACTACGTCCTTCACAACAAGAGGGTAGGGCGAGTTGAATTCTACACTTTATTGAATACCCGTAAAATAGTTCAAAATATCCGCAGGAAATGCTGCGAAAGTGACTTTTAAAGGGGTCGTCCGCTAAATGCGCATTACATTACAATGATTTCAGATGGTAAAAATCATTCTATTTGAAGTGGATTCGAACCCAGTTTACTCAATTTCCGGCCAATTACTTTGGTCAGTTAACGTACTTCGGTAGCTAGCTTAACATGCTGAAGCACTCAGTCGGAAATGGAGGGATCCGGGTTCGAATCCCAATCAAAGGGAATTATTTTTTTTTTTACTTTTAAATTGTTTGGTGGTGATCCAGAAACTAGTTTCAAACAGTGCCAAAGCCATGGTCATGTGTACATTAAATGTGAAATTCAATTTGTTTCATTTTTTTAATGCAGTATAAATAAAAAAACAGTGACAAAATTATTAAAATATAATTTTCCCCATAAAAAATTAATTTGAGGCTTAAATAAATTTATATTTGTTTGGATTAGCAGGGTGTTTGATTTCCTAAGCATCACTTAGAAGTTCCCAAAATAATGCCATCTACAATTGCCATCAATAGAAATCGTATGTATTTTTTCATGTTGTCATTTCTATTTATTATTTTTAGCCACATACGTAAAACTGATAGAAGAAAAGAGGTTTGTTCTATTTTTCCTCTCTCTTACCGTGAAGAACGACAAAAATATTTTTCGATTGCATATTCTCAAAGAGGATTGATGGCAGAAATTCAATTGAGGCAGGAAATGTTGATGTGGGAATTTAGATTGTCCATGGAGTGCGGAAACCTTTGATAAACGCGAAGACGTTCCCAAACGAGGAAGGAGTAGGACAGGCATGTTGGACTGAATGAAGGGACGAAAGAAATGTGCAGAATATGAAGAAATGTTTGTTGTAGTTTATGGTCCAGGACAAGGTCTTGCAAAACGATGCTAATAAATTCAATAATAATCCGTCTATGTCGATCCAAAACTACATGCCATTGGAAAGTGGAATACCAATTATTATTATCAAGTCCCCCAAACATTCGTACTCAATATATAACTACAGATGAGCAAAAATGTATTTCCTCATTCCTTTTTTTTCGTAAGAATCAAAATCATCTGAGCGCTTAAGTTTCTACCTCTGAGTTAATTTCATTAGTTTCATTTATTTTCTTGATGGCTCAATAAACTAAGACGGCCTTAATGAAGAAAGAATCTAAGGTGCAAGTCAGCCTGCCACTCCTTGGATCGGAGATGTGTAAAATTGGAAGCGTACTTGGAAAAATGGACCAACGAAGAATAGAGGCATCGAAACATGGAGCTAAAGATGAGAATGCTGTAGATTATATGGACAGACAAAATTGGGCAACGATGAATTACGTGCACTACATATGCAGATTAACAGAATGGGAATGGGTCATTTGGAGATAACTCTGCGGCAAGGCGTATACAATTCCTCTAGTTTATGCATGAATTGGGAAAAACTTGAAGTACAACTGATTAGATAGAAACATAATAGAAGATAAAATTTAAGGGAAGATCCCATAAAAGAAGGTAAAGAATTTAATGCTTGGGAAATAAATTAATAAGGACGTAAAACAGAGAACCTATAATAAAAGTGAACCTATCACTGGATTGGATGGAATTAATACTTAACAGGAAAGCGGTGACCTAACATGCCCCGCCATACGCCCCTGCGGCAGCTAGTGGGATTATTTATTTATTTTATTCCAAAACATTATTCGCATACAGCAATAGCGCTAATTCACAGTTAAAAATATAGCAAAAGCATGGAAGAGGGCAAAATAGAATTACTGCATAACTGTAAACTGTGAAGTCTTTAGTCCGTGAGAGATACCTTAGGAATGGGCAGAAATGGAATAGGGTGCAGGTGGGTGCGGGTGGATCGAGTTGGTTCCCTGAGGTTGAAGAAAGAGAGAGAGAGCAGTTCAGGGCAATCAATTGTCGAGTTTAGGGTATTGTGGATGAGTTTTAAATCAGCTTTAAATCTGCGGATTTGGGGGCTAGAAATGGATAAGGAAGACGGAACAGCGTTTGAGGACATGTTGCGGAAATGTGGGACTCGGTGTTGGACTATTTTGGCAAAGAAGAGAGAGTTGCAATCGAGGGATTTAAGATTAGTTGGGGTCGAGATGGACCAAATTGGTGAGCAATTGTATGATACTTTGGGAAGGACAATTGTTGAGAAGTGAGAATGGAGTGCTATTGAATGTTTAATTACTGCGAATCGGTAAGGAAGGCCTAATAGGGACACTGCTTTATTTTTTACTCTCTGAATGTGGTCGGAGTAATTTAGTTTAAGGTCGGTTAAAACGCCAAGATCTTGCACGGTTGTTATTCTGTTTAAGGGAGTTGAGTTAGATTATGGTGTAGTTGAATGTCAGGGTTTTTTTCAGAGTCATGATGCTGCATATTCCAGGGTTTAAGATAAGCTTCCAGATATCACACCACAGGGAAATTTTATTTAAAGCAAGTTGAAGGTGAATACAGTCAGAAGTATGAATAATTTTCTTGTAAAATCTTGCAATCATCATCATAGAGAAGGGTTTGTACCTGAGAGGAAAGGAACCGGGAAGAATAATCATTAACCAATAAAATGAAAATATGTGGCCCAAGGACTCTGCCCTGGAGAACTCCAGACGTCACAGGACACCAAGAGGAAGAAGAATTCGAGAGTATCAGACGCTGGGTTCTGTGCGTTAGAAAGTTATAAGAAATTAATAACTGAAAATAATAAAAAATAAGAAGATAATATGTAGATGTAGAATTAAGGGACGCAGTAAAGCACTATTAGCATTGACATACTAATGATGAGGGAATGTTTTTCCTTTGTTCAATGTTATTGTTGTTTGAAGTGTACCATTTAGGGCATCTATTCTCGGGATGACCGATGATCCGTCTCCATTCACGTCGTCCCAGCCACCGAGCCAATCGAGACGTGCCCCCTTTAAGACGTCCCAATGGAGCCTTGAATAATCCAGGTGAACGCTCTGAGCAGTCCGAACAAGCTCGCCTTTGAGTTGAACCTGAATTCATTAAATATTTATTTTTGCTATAGAATCCTCCCCTTATCCCGTAAAAATATTCCCCCATGAGGCGAAACTTCGAAATCAGAATAGCTGAAACATGTATTACTTATGTTTGCGTCGGCGGGTTCAATTTCCACGAATCGAAGACGTTTCTTTCAAACATTCTACGCCACGGGTTGGAAAGTAACATGAGAAAAGATTAACGTAATCGTGAAATAAAACTCTTTTTACTTTCCCATTACTTTTCCCCCCACCACCCGTTTGATGAAGTCGAATTTCTTCAAGGCTGTTCCTCATGTTGTCCTCACTGGTACTTCAATGATAGAGGCATAACAAAATTATTCTTTATTAATATCTAAATGATACAAGTCCCTTGCAACGGAATAAGGAAAGCTGTTAATTATATTTAATATCAATCACCTCTATTACTTTGAGCAAAAAAGATCTATTTTCACTACATTTTTCTATAATGCATGCTATTTTGTTTTTATTTATTTTGTTAACGAATAAGATATTAAAAGGCACGAGATAAAAATATCATTTTTCTATTTCCACTGTTTTTACTCTCTCGTGCATTACTGTCCATATTTGAAACCAATTAGGCACATAAATAGCGCAACACAAAGGAAAAAATAATATCACCAACTTACGGAGCATGGGGCTTCAATGATGAATGTTAGAATCAGGTAAGTATTGTGAGAAATACATTACGAGATCGAAAACAAAGGGTCAACCAACCTCCCTCGGCATAAACTGTATGCGTTACGAGATTAAAATGCATCTATCTTTACAGAGTGCGTGTTAGGATAAAGTGTGAAGGAATGAGTTAGAAAATCTACATCTACATAATACCCCGCAAGCCGCCGCAAGGGCGTGTGGCGGGGGGTGTTAGGTCACCACCCAAAAAAGGAAAAAAGAAATACCGCATTCAAAACCAACACACACATGCAAACCCCAATCCACAGCAGTGCACACATTCATCGTAACATCCCATCATTCGACGCGCATGCAAACACACATCCACCTCCCTTCACTCCACAAGCATGGAAGTACATACGCTTAACTACAACAAATAATTTTACCCTAGGATGCAGCAAGAAATTAATCACGAACGTGCAAGCTAGTTTCTAGCAAAAAACCAGGCGAATTACCACCACCACAAGAACGTTCCGCATAAAAATCTCTCCTACTCAAGACGAGGAATTTGGCCCAGCGCTGAAGGTGGGAGGAGGGCACACCCACGGAGAGGGACAAGGGATGGAAGGGTAAATTTAGGGTACGAAAAGCAGAGAAAGCAATACTGTAAACAGCAATACATTACTTAATGGCATGCGGGAAGAGTTTTGACACAACACACAGAAGGTTAGTGAAAGTGCATGCAATTGAGTTTAACTAATTGTTACCTAGACGCCGAGGGTGGCAAGTGGCATTTTTGTTATCTCCGAGTGTGACCCTACAGTTGTTATCCCGTATTGTCCGTGGGAAGAAGGAGTCCTTGAGTCTGCTAGTCCTGGCATCTATTTCCCGAATTTTGTACACATGATCCAAGCGACCAATGTATGTTGGAGCGCGAATAATTTTCGAGACCTCGGTGCTGAAACATGCCGATCTGAATTTATTTAGTAAGTTTAACCTAGCATTGAGTCGTCTTTCTTCCAATGATTCCCATCCCAACTCCATAAGCATTTCAGTGACGCTATTCGTTTTATCGTAACAGTTTTCCACGAAACGAGCTACCCGGCGTTGGACCTTCTCAATTTTCCGAATGAGGCCTTTTTCACACGGATCCCATACGCTACATGCATATTCTAAATGGGGCCTTAAAAGAGCGTGATAACAACGTTCCTTGACCTTGGAGTCACTTCTGCCGATAATGCGTCTAATAAATCCTAATTTTTTTATATGCTTGCCCGCAGACTTTACGTATATGGGTCCCCCAAGTTAAGTATTTAGTGAATGTAACACCTAGGTATTTCACCGAATCAACTACTTCAAGGTCAACTCCAGCTAATTTGTAAACTAATGCCGTGGATCTTTTAAAGAAATTTACCACCGAACATTTATTAAGATTTAAAGGCAATCCCCATTTTGAACACCATTCATTAATGCTATTTAAATCACGTGCTAGAGTTAAACGATCCTCATCCCCAGATATCTCCCGATAAATCACTGTGTCATCCGCGAACATCCTTATCTTACTTTTCACTTTGCGGTTCAGATCGTTAACAAAAATCAAGAATAGTAACGGTCCGAAAACACTTCCCTGAGGAACCCCCGAGGTGACTCTTACGCTGGTAGAACTAGCGCCGTCAAGGACTACCCTCTGTTCCCGGTCTGAAAGAAAGTCTTCAACCCAATTTATTGCCCCCTTGTGTATACCTGCGCCCTTTCGTTTATGGATAAGTTTACCATGCGGAACCTTATCAAATGCCTTTTGAAAGTCTAAAAAGATCGCATCCACTTGCCTACCACTTTCACCCGATAAAAGTAAGTCATGTGTGAACAATCCTAATTGGGTCTCGCATGAGCGGGTTTTTCTGAATCCGTGTTGATTGTCACTTAAAAAGTTAATGTTATCAAGATGTCTCATCATGGAACTGACAATTATGTGCTCTAAGATTTTGCAACATATAGAAGTGAGAGAAATTGGTGATGAATGAAAAATAAGGTGATGATGCACCTGGACGGTAAAGGTATGAAGCTCTCTTTGCGCCGAGCCATTCGACATGAATATAATTTTAAATGTCCGAGGAGGGGTACAATTTACTATCTCCGTAGGACTAACGGTTTCCCCCTCAAGGATATGGTTCTCGTAAAACCACACTGTTGTGTTCTTGGAAGTGTGTTTGGTTCCCTCGTCTCCAATCCTGGGCCCACTCTTCAGAACCAGTTCACTGCTCCCTGATCCGCCTGGCAACCACGCCAAATGTCCTTTGGCAATAGAGGACCCATTTAATTTAAGAAATCAATTTTAATTCCGCCAACCACGACCAACAAATAATTACTAGGAGACTAAGACCGTTTTGCAGGGGAGAGAGTTTCATAAAAACTCGCAAATGCCGTACGTTATGAAAAGACGTTCACATCTGATTTTGTTCTTGGACCTATCCATAACTTATCAGGCAACCTTCAAGAAATACTTTTGAAGATATGTTTCTCACTTATTATTGCCTGTATGTGTTGTCAGCCAATTAAAATATGAAAATTACGCGCAAGAGCTGTAAGGGCGATACGGCTGGAGGCATTAGAATTCCAGTCATTGTGTGAGTCGAGGAAGATAGATGAAAGATGGTTGGCTCCATCGTACTACGATAGAAGAGATCATGGCAACAAAATTAAGGATATCAAGTGTAGAAGATATTGATTTAAGATGTCATTTGTCCCGCGAAGGATCTGGGATCACAATAACATTGTCCGATCGCGCTGGGAGGGAATAGTGTTTCGTAGCAAAACTAGTCTGGTGAGTAATCACACCCTGCCATCTACATCTACATCTACATAAATCCCCGCAAGCCGCCGCAAGGGCGTGTGGCGGGGGGTGTTAGGCCACCACCCAAAAAAAGGAAAAAAGAAAAAGGAAAAAAGAAACACCGCATTCAAAACCAACACACACATGCAAACCCCAATCCACAACAGTGCACACATTCATTGCAACACCCCATCATTCGACGCGCATGCAACCACACATCTACCTATCCTCACTCCAAAAGCATGCAAGTACATACGCTTACCTACAACAAATAATTCCACCCTAGGATGCAGCAAGAAACCTATCACGAACGTGCCAGCTAGTTTATAGCAAGTAGCCAGGCGAAACACCACCACCACAAGAGCGTTCCATACAAAACTCTCTCCCACCCAAGGTGAGGAATCTGGCCCAACGCTGCAGGTGGGAGGAGGGCACACCCGCGGAGAGGGACAAGGGATGGCCATACACCATAGAGGTGGATTTCAGGGTATCATGTATGCTTTTAAGGTGCTAGATGTGGAAATATGACTGTACGACTCTTCGATATGTTGAGGAGATGTCGACATTAATATTTGATGCCGAAATTGACTAAAGAAGTCGAGATATATCCATGGTCGATATCGATGCTGAAATTTTACGAACTCTTAATTGATGAGATTGTCATCGAGATGGACAAAAGAAGATTTTCTGCTGCGTAACATTTCATCGCAGCAAGGAAATCGCAAACAGTTGCTTATATTTCGGAGACACATTCTCTACTTATTGCACATATCAGGCATTAGGATGAAAGTGCCGTTAACGATGACTACCAACATCTGGCAACCATGGTAATACTATCCAACAATTTCAGAGTGTAAAAGTCATTCGCCTTGATAGGCATCTCGTTCAAGGAGAATGATTTTCACGCTCTGAAATGGTTGCATTGCAATGCAAATTTAGCGGATGACCACGTTAAACGTTACCGTCGCGGCACCTCCCACAGTTTCTAGGTTTCATAGTAATGGCAGAGGTAATCTTACAATAAAATATTTTTCGTTCATTAATCTTTAAAATGCGCTAAACTTTTCCCCGTCCGGTATCAACATTTGGGAATGATGTTGAGATGATTGTGGTGATAAGAACACTAATCGTAGTTGCTCGAAGTCCAATTCATGTGTTATAAGTTTAACGGGTCGATTCAAAAAACCAGTCGACAGACGGAGATAGTTTTAGTACTGTCGAGGCGCCACTTGGGTTCGAAACAACATTGGATTGTGGACCTCGACATCGGTCGAAATTTACAACATCGACATCGAAATACTCTTTGTTTATGTCCAAATCGCTTTTGTCGAAGAGGAGTCAAATGTAAAGAAATGTCGATTTCGGGTAAAAAGAAAGGAAAAACCAGTTTTCCTTCGCAGTGCATATAAACCATTTCCGCGTCCATCGTCAACAATTCCGAACATTCCTTCGCCAGATAGTCGACCTCCACATGGCCTCCCCTTCTTCACTGTGTCCCACCCCCCACTTTTGGCCAAGCCACTCACGACACCAGCGCCAATCTTTCCATTCCACCTCGCCGCGCGTGAGCGCCCTTATCACTCGTTCGCGAAGGGGAAGGGTCGAGAATGGTCGATGGGGAGGGAGCGGGGGAGGATGTCGGGGAAGAGTCGCCGTTTCCACGAACTCCGGACTCCATAGCTACCTCGAGGGTTACGCCTCCGCGACCGTAATTCTGAGAGACGGTCGATTTCCAAGAAACGTATGGACCACACTCCCTCCCCCATGCCACTATCTCTCACTCTGTTTCACTCTACCTTTGCTAAATAGGAGAAATGTTTCAACCCAAAGAAGAAGGCGAAGTAGGGAGGAAGACCGAGGGGGTGGGTAGAAGCGTCGAGTTTTATTCCCAAGGGGCGGTGCTGGAGTTACGAGGGGAAGGGTGTTATGTTGGAGGGGGCGAGTGGGAAATCCAATGTTTAAGGAAGCTCTTGTTCCCTATCTCTCATTTCCTTTTCTCGTTTTTGCCCGTTGTCAAGATACCGCAGGAAATACATAGATAAGTAGGAGGGCAGAAACTCATATCGAGTTCGCGGTAGAGAGAACAGAAAGGAGAGTAAAAAAATTGAAACGACAGCTCGCACGTCGACTGACGTAAAAAAGGTCATTCGACATGCAAGCATTTGTTTGTTTCTCAGTGTTTTGTACACGTTATCTCGTTTCTCCCTATAATCACATTCACCCACACATACATATATGCATATATTATATTGCTCTTGTGAGTGCCTCCACACCATCGATATATATATATATATATATATATATATATATATATATATATATATATATATATAAAACATAAACACAGTAATCAATCCGAAGGTCGGTTTAGTAGGTGATGGTAGAGCTCACCGATGTACCAAGCCCGACGGCGTGTGAAAATTCACACATCAGGGTAGGGGGGCCAGTTCCTTTCCCTGTACCGGTTATGGTTTCCCAGGAAGACCTGGTACCCGAAAAATGAACTAGCTTGGGTATATTACGTGTTACGTATGTGGCTTGCGGGGTATTACGTAGATATAGATTAAGATGAATTCGTAAAATCGGTTAGGTTTGCTGATGACCAAGCATTAGTTGCTCAGTCAGCCAAGGGGTTGCAAGCATTGTTGAGTGAATTGGAGGTTCAATGCGATAAATATGGGATGAGAATCAATATCAGTAAAACAAAGGTTATGCGATTTTCCAGAAAGAAAAAGGCTGAGCTAAATATTAAAATAGGCGGGGAAAAAATAGAGCAGGTAGAACAGTTTACATATCTCGGAAGTGTTTTTGACCAATACGGTCAAAGTAGTTGGGACGTAAGGAGAAGAATTGCGCTAGGCAAGGAGGCTTTCTCAAGGAGGAGGGAGTTGATGGCGGGGACGTTGAGTAGGGATGTTAAGACAAGACTCGTAAAAACTCTGATATGGAGCGTAGCTACGTACGGAGCGTAAACGTGGTCGCTGAAGCAGGAGGATAGACGCAGATTGAAGGCTTTTGAAATGTGGGTGTGCAGAAGAATGGAGAAGGTGAAATGGACCGAAAGGAAAAAAAATGAGGAAGTACTGGAAATGGTGGGTGAGGAGAGGGGTTTGTTGAGAGAAATCCTATGGAGGCAGGAAAAATGGATGAAAGGCGTATTGAGCGGTAGTGGAATGTTGAAGAAGGTAATAGAGGGGAGAATGTTGGGCAAACGAGGTAAGCGTAGGAACAGGATAGAGATGTTGGACGGGATGAAGGGAGGAAAGAAGTACACCGAGATGAAGAGGGACCTGATATAGATTAGTTTGCTAGGTGGGGAGTCACAAAATGTTTATTTGATAGTTGTGTCCATCCAAAACCTACCTTAACCGGTAGATTACCTAATAATATATATGTATATATATATATATATATATATATATATATATATATATATATATATATATATATATATATATACGTTAAAACAAGAAATCCCGCTATACGGCGAACAAATATTCATTCAAATTGAAAAAGACATAAGGAAAATGGGAATGGAACACACATAACGGACGAAAAAGAGAGGAGGGGAAGGCGGATGTGAGCAGATCACAAATTTAAATTTTTGATCTGCTTAAAAAAAATATTTTCCTCGACCGGGACTTGAACACCGGATCTCTCCACTTGCCGGGCCGATGTTCTAACCAATATTTATATAAAAACCATAAACACAATAATCAACCCAAAGGTCGATTTAGTAGGTGATGGTAGAGCTCACCGATGTACCAAGCCCGACGGCGTGTGAATATTCACACATCAGGGTAGGGGGTTATGGTTTCCCAGTAAGATGTGGTACGCTAAAAATCAACTAGCATGTGTGGAACTGCAGGTGCCCAGAGATCCTTGCCCGAGAATCGAACCCGGGACCCTCCGGTCAGTAGTCAAACGCTCTACCCACTAGGCCACCGCGACCCCAGTATGCATATATATATAAACATTTTGTGACTCCCCACCTAGCAAACTAATCTATATCAGGTCCCTCTTCATATCGGTGTATTTCTTTCCTCCCTTCATCCCATTCAACATCCCTATCCTGTTCCTGCCCTTAACTCGCTTGCCCAACATTCTCCCCTCTATTACCCTCTTCAGCATTCCACTACCGCTCAATACGCCTTTCATCCATTTTTCCTGCCTCCATAGGATTTCTCTCAGCCAACCCCTCTCCTCACCCACCATTTCTAGTATTTCCTCATTTGTTTTCCTTTCGGTCCATTTCACCTTCTCCATTCTTCTCCACACCCACATTTCAAAATCCTCCAATCTACGTCTATCCTCCTGCTTCAGTGACCACGTTTCCGCGCCGTACATAGCTACGCTCCAAATCAGAGTTTATACGAGTCTTGTCTTAACATCCCTACTCAACGTCCCCGTCATCAACCCCTTCCTCCTTGAGAAAGCCTCCTTGCCTAGCGCAATTCTTCTCCTTACGTCCCTACCACTTTGACCCTATAGGTATAAAAAACTTCCGAGATATGTAAACTGCTCTACCTGAGCTATTTTTTCCCCTCCTATTTTAATATTTAGCTTAGCCTTTTTCTTTCTGGAAAATTGAATAACCTTTGTTTTATTAATATTGATTCTCATTACATATTTATCGCATTGAATCTCCAATTCACTCAGCAATGCTTGCAACCCCTTGGCTGACTGAACAACTAATGCTTGGTCATCAGCAAACCTAACCGATTTTACGAATTCATCTTAATCTATATCTACGTAATACCCCGCAAGCCGCCGCAAGGGCGTGTGGCGGGGAATGTTAGGTCACCACCCAAAAAAGGAAAAAAGAAATACAGCATTCAAAACCAACACACACATGCAAACCCCAATCCACAGTAGTGCACACATTCATCGTAACATCCCATCATTCGACGCGCATGGAACCACATATCTACCTCCCTTCACTCCACAAGCATGCAAGTACATACGCTTAACTACAACAAACAATTTAACCCTAGGATGCAGCAAGAAATTTATCACGAACGCGCAAGCTATTTTATAGCAAGTAGCCAGGCGAAACACCACCACCAAAAGAACGTTCCACACAAAACTCTCTCCCGCCCAAGGTGAGGAATCTGGCCCAACGCTTCAGGTGGGAGGAGGGCACACCCACGGAGAAAGATAAGGGATGGAAGGGGAAATTTAGGGTAGGAAAAGCAGAGAAAACAATACTGTAAACAGCAATACATTACTTAATGGCATGCTGGAAGGGTTTTGACACAACACACAGGAGGTTAGTGAAAGTGCATGCAATTGAGTTTAACTAATTGTTACCTGGCCGCCGAGGGTGGCAAGTGGCATTTTTGTTATCTCCGAGATTGACCCTACAGTTGTTATCCCGTATTGTCCGTGGGAAGACGGAGTCCTTGAGTCCGCTAGTCTTGGCATCTATTTCCCGAATTTTGTACACATGATCCAAGCGATTAATGTATGTTGGAGCGCGAAAAATTTTCGAGACCTCGGTGCTGAAACATGCCGATCTGAATTTATTTAGTAAGTTTAACCTAGCATTGAGTCGTCTTTCTTCCAATGATTCCCATCCCAACTCCATAAGCATTTCAGTGACGCTTTTCGTTTTATCGTACCATTTTTACACGAAACGAGCTGCCCGGCGTTGGACCTTCTCAATTTCCCGAATGAGGCCTTTTTCAGACGGATCCCATACGCTACATGCATATTCCACATGGGGCCTTACAACAGCGTGATAACAACGTTCCTTGACCTTGGAGTCACTTCTGCCGACGATGCGTCTAATAAATCCTAATTTTTTATATCCTTGCCCGCAGACTTTACGTATATGGGTCCCCCAAGTTAAGTCTTTAGTGAATGTAACACCTAGGTATTTCACCGTATCAACTACTTCAAGGTCAACTCCAGCTAAATTGTAAAGTAATCCCGTGGATCTTTTAAAGAAATTTACCACCGAATATTTATTAAGATTTAAAGGCAATCCCCATTTTGAACACCATTCATTAATGCCACTTAAATCACATGCTAGAATTAAACGATCCTCATCCCCAGATATCTCCCGATAAATCACTGTGTCATCCGCGAACATCCTTATCTTACTTTTCACTTCGCGGTTCAGATCGTTAACAAAAATCAAGAATAGTAACGATCTGATAACACTTCCCTGAGGAACCCCTGAGGTTACTCGTACGCTGGTAGAACTAGCGCCGTCAAGGACTACCCTCTGTTCCCGGTCTGAAAGGAAGTCTTCAACCCAATTTATTGGCCCCTTGTGTATACCTGCGCCCTTTAATTTATGGATGAGTTTACCATGCGAAACCTTATCAAATGCCTTTTGAAAGTCTAAAAAGATCGCATCCACTTTCCTACCACTTTCACCCGAGAAAACTAAATCATGTTTGAACAATCCTAATTGGGTCGCGCATGATGGGGTTTTTCTGAATCCGTGTTGATTGTCACTTAAAAAGTTAATGTTATCAAGATGTCTCATTATGGAACTGACAATTATGTGCTCTAAAATTTTGCAACATATATAAGTGAGAGAAATAGGTCTGTAATTGCTGGGGTCCTCCCTGTACCAACTTTTAAAAATAGGCGTTATTTGCGAGGTTTTCCAATTCTTAGGGACTTTGCACTCAGTCAGTGATTTGTTAAATATAAATTCGAGATACGGGGCGATGTTAGGAGCTAAGTGTTTCAGCACCCTAGCTGCTATGTTTTCGGGACCCGGGGATTTGTCTGGTTTAATGTCTTTGAGCAATTTGGTAATTCCTTGCTCGTCCGCTGTTATTTTTCCATGGGTTCAGTATAAATTGTTTCTTGGAGATACGCGGCGGCTACATCGTTCGTGCAGACGCTTTGGAAAAATTCCTTTAGAATGTTGCTTTAGCCTCACTGTCAGTATGAATGATATTGTTGCAGTCCCTTAAGCAAGCCACGGTTTGTTGACCCCCATTTACTTCCATAACAATTGACCAGAATGCTTTGGGGTCAGTGTTCATATACTCGCAGAGTACTTTAGGTTTAAACTCTTGCAAAGCGCTACGTAATTGTATTTAAGTTTCAATTTTAGAGGATCTATACTTGTCCAAAAGCTGTTTATTGTCCAAAGGTGATGAGTTCAGTATTCCCTTCCGACTTTCATTCCTACCTCCAGTTCTTCCCATGCCTCTTTAATCCTTTCCTCCACACATACGTTGAATAGCACCGGTGACAATGGGAAACCCTGCCTTACCCCTCTCCCTAACACTGCCCATCTGGACTCTCCGTTCCCCACTCGTACCTGAGCAGTCTGAGACATGTACAGGCTGCGGATCAGTCTCCTCTCCCTCCCATCCATTCCAATTCTCTGCAATACACGCATTAATTTTTCCCAATTAACTCTTTCAAACGCTTTTTCGAAATCTACAAAACAGGCAAAAACGTCCTGATTGCATTCTAAATTCCTCTCGATTAGTGATCTCATTACTGCAATGGTATCACGCGTACCTCTCCTCTTCTTAAACCCAAACTGATCATCCCCTAAATAATCATTTGCCTTACTCTCTATCCTTTTGTTGATGATCCTGAGAATAACTTAAGCTGCGTGGGATATCAAACTTATTGTTCTGTAATCCACACATCCTAGGGCCTTTGTCTTTTTTGGAATAAGAACTAACACTGATTTCAGAAAATCTTCCGGCCTGATTCCTTCTTCATTGATGCTACGAATAAGTCCATGTAGGGCCTTCTTCCCACATTTTCCTAAATATTTCAACAGTTCTACAGGTATGTTGTCCACCCCCACGGCCTTATTTGCTTTCAGCTCCTTTGATGCCCTTTCTATTTCAACGTCGAGTATGCCTGGACCTAAGCTATCTTCTTCTACGTCATGTTCCTTTTCTATGTCTAATCTTGTCGGCCTAAGTTCTTTTCCATACAGTGTTTCTATATATTCCTTCCATCTCTCTTGGATTTTTCCTTGTTCAACTATTATCTTACCCCACTTATCTTTCACTGTTAGCACAGATCTTGCCTTCTTACTTCCCGATAATAACTTAACCTTGCTGTATAGAGCACCAATTTTACCCTTCTTCTGTAAACTTTCCATATCGTCGCATTGCGTTTTCCACCATTCTTCTTTTGCTTTATTTGTGGCCCTTCTCAATTTATTGTTTAACTCTTTGTACTTCATTTTGCCTAACTCTGTGTTTATATTTTTCCATCTTCTTCTCTCATCCATATTTGCAATCATCTCATCCGTTACCCATGGTTTCCTTATCCTTTTTCCGTTAAGTTTTCCTATAGTGTCTTTAGCGACTTCCAATATCCCTTTCTTGATACATTCCCATTTTTCTTCGATAGTACTCAGTTCTTTACCGTCATCCATCATTTTCTCTACAGGCTGCTGATACTCCTTCCTCGTTAAACCATTTACTGCTTCTAAATTCCATTTCCTAACCCGCCGCCCTTGCCTTATCTTCTTGAAACGAACGTTACATTTCATAACAACTAAATTGTGGTCAGAGTCCGCATCCGCTCCTGGGAAACTTCGCGAATTTATCACACTGTTCCTAAACCAGTGCCTGTGCCGAAGAAAAATGGGAATGTATCAAGAAAGGGATATCGGAAGCAGCAAAACACACTTTAGGAACCATTAACGAGAAAAGGATAAGGAAATAATGGGTAACGGATGAGATGATTGCAAAGATGGATGAGAGAAGAAGATGGAAGAATGTAAGCACAGATTTGGCAAAATGAAGTACAAAGATTTAATCAATAAATTGAGAAGAGCCAAAAATAAAGCAAAAGAAGAATGGTGGAAAACTCAATGCGAGGATATGGAAAGTTTACAAAGGAAGGGTGAATTTGGTGCTTCATACAGCAAGGTTAAGTTATCATCGGGAAGTAAGAAGGCAGGATCTTTGCTAACAGTTAAAGATAATTGGGGTAAGAAATTTGTTGAACCAGAAAAAATCCAACAGAGATGGAAGCTCCAACATACACTGGTCGCTTTGATCATGTGTATATATATATATATATATATATATATATATATATATATATATATATATATATATATATATCCTTCCCATGGACTACAACCTTGTCGTGGTGGAAGGGCTTTTGTGTTCCTATGACCCCTAGAGCTCTACTGGCGGGAGTAATAATAATTACTCCGGGAAGGGTCACCCATGCCAGATAGGTCGAAGGTTAGGAGCCAGACGTAAGGTAGTCCACGCAGCGTCTGTTCCTCAGTGAGGCGGCTGCAATAGCGTCTGACCCCAGTGGGGCGGCCATTAAAGGATGGTGTCACGTTAAAAACACTACTGAGGAAGGCAACGGGAAACCACGTCAATTATGATTCCCAAGAAAAAAATGATAAGCACTATAGATAATATGAGTCCTGGCAACTACGGGACTCGGCCCAAGAGGCCGTGTGTCGTGCCCGGCAGCGGGAGAGGCAAGGCTTCCGCGGTCGTCATCCCACGAAACCCTTGCAGCGAAGAAATAACTGCAGCAGGACAGATAACACAGAAGAAGGCGAAAGTAGTTAGAATAGGAACCTGGAACGTCAGGACAATGTTGAGGAGAGGTAAATTAGAAAATATTAAACGAGAGATGGAAAGAGGTAATATAGATGTTTTAGGTCTCTGCGAGGTGAGATGGAAGCATAGCGGAGATTACTGGAGTGACAATTATAGAGTGATATACAGCGGCGGGAACGAGAGCCAACGAGGGGTTGCCGTAATTTTAAATAAAACGGTAGGCAGAAGCGTAGTAAGCATAGAGGAAGCGACAGATAGAATTTTACTCGTGGAGATTAAAGCAGAGTCGACGAACTTGGTCATTATTCAGGTATACATGCCACCGAGCAACCACAAGGAGGAAGAAGTCGATAGGATATATGATGAGTTAGAGGATATCATCGCGAGTGTTCCTGCAGGGAAACATTTGATAGTGATGGGGGATTGGAATGCGATGGTAGGCGAAGGAAGAGATGGTGGTGAGGTGGGGAACTATGGGTTAGGCACGAGGAATGAACGCGGGGTGAAAGCAATTGTATTCTGCAGGAGACAAGGGTTAGTCATCACTAACACATGGTATAGACACCACAAAAGGCTTAGGTATACATAGAAAATGCCAGGTGACTCAGAAAAGTATCAGTTAGATTATATTATGGTTAGGCACAGGTTTAGGAACAGTGTGATACATTCGCACAGTTTCCCAGGAGCGGATGCGGACTCTGACCACAATTTAGTTGTTATGAAATGTAATGTTCGTTTCAAGAAGATAAGGCAAGGGCGGCGGGTTAGGAAATGGAATTTAGAAGCCGTAAATAATTTAACGAGGAAAGAGTATCAGCAGGCTGTAGAGAAAATGATGGATGGCGGTGAAGAACTGAGTACTATCGAAGAAAAATGGGAATGTATCAAGAAAGGGATATTGTAAGCCGCTAAAGACACTATAAGAACCGTAAACCGGAAAAGGATAAGGAAACCAAGGGTAACGGATGAGATGATTGCAAAGATGGATGAGAGAAGAAAATGTAAAAATGTAAACACAGAGTTAGGCAAAATGAAGTACAAAGAGTTAAACAATAAATTGAGAAGGGCCACAAATAAAGCAAAAGAAGAATGGTGGAAAACGCAATGCGACGATATGGAAAGTATACAGAAGAAGGGTGAAATTGGTGCTCTATACAGCAAGGTTAAGTTATTATCGGGAAGTAAGAAGGCAAGATCTCTGCTAACAGTTAAAGATAAATGGGGTAAGATAATAGTTGAATCAAGAAAAATCCAAGAGAGATGGAAGGATTATATAGAAACACTATATGGTAAAGAACTTAGGCCGACAAGATTAGACATAGAATAGGAACATGACGTAGAAGAAGATAGCTTAGGTCCAAGGATACTCGACGATGAAATAGAAAGGGCATTCAAGGAGATGATAGCAAATAAGGCTGTGGGGGTGGACAATATTCCTGTAGAAATGTTGAAATGGTTAGGGAAAGGTGGGAAGAAGGCCATATATGGACTGATTCGTAGTATCTATGAGGAAGGAATCTGGCCGGAAGATTTTGTGAGATCGGTGTTAGTTCCTATTCCAAAAAAGGCAAAGGCTTCGTCATGTGAGGATTACAGAACAATAAGTTTGATATCCCACGCAGCTAAAGTTATTCTCAGGATCATCAACAAAAGGATAGAGAATAAGGCAAATGATTACTTAGGGGATGATCAGTTTGGGTTCAGGAAAGGAAGAGGTACGCGTGATGCCATTGCAGTAATGAGATCACTAGTCGAGAGGAATATAGAATACAATCAGGACGTTTTGCCTGTTTTGTAGATTTCGAAAAAGCGTTTGATAGAGTGAATTGGGAAAAATTAATGCGTGTATTGCAGAAAATAGGAATGGATTGGAGGGACAGGAGACTGACCCGCAACCTGTACATGTCTCAGACTGCTCAGGTGCGAGTGGGGAACGGAGAGTCCGGATGGGCAGTGTTAGGAAGAGGTGTAAGGCAGGGTTCTCCATTGTCACCGGTACTGTTCAATGTATATTTAGAGGAAATGATTAAAGAGGCATGGGAAGAACTGGAGGTAGGAATGAAAGTCGGAGGGGAATTCGTAAAATCGGTTAGGTTTGCTGATGACCAAGCATTAGTTGCTCAGTCAGCCAAGGGGTTGCAAGCATTGTTGAGTGAATTGGAGGTTCAGTGAGATAAATATGGGATGAGAATAAATATTAATAAAACAAAGGTTATGCGATTTTCCAGAAAGAAAAAGGCTAAGCTAAATATTGAAATAGGCGGGGAAAAAATAGAGCAGGTAGAACAGTTTACATATCTCGGAAGTGTTTTGGACCAACACGGTCAAAGTGGTAGGGACGTAAGG